>JBAMJV010008125.1:0-55000 GCA_037951105.1 Echinarachnius parma
GGCCACAAGATATTATGTTGAGACCTTTACGGTAGTGGAACTTAAACATTTCAAAGCTTTGTAATACATGTACAATGAAAATAAATTGTAAATGGATATTATACGTATGGATAATTTGAGAGTGCTAAATTCTACAAATTATCGAGGTAACTAGAGTACTTAGATGCTCATGAATATGAAAATTAGTGGTGATCGCATCCACTAGAACAATGTTAAAGTGTATTAACTTATGAATATTATTCGTTTGCAACTGGGCGAGGCATATTTTGCATTGCTCATTTTCATATAATCAATAATGTAAATTCAATAGTGAAGGAATAATTTCACTTATAAAAGAATCAACATTTCGAAATACTAATAACTACATTTTATTTACTTAATTTGCATAAAGGAACCTTATGTGCAATATGCCACAACTCTACTCTGGGGGGAAAGGGTACAACTTTCATATTTATAGAGAACTACAGTGCGTTTTAAATGACATTATACACATGATTTTCTATTTCCTTGCCATTGATATATCGATGTGCCACAGTAATATTGATCTGTCTGCTGCTTGACTGTACAAAGACGCAATACTATGATCCTATATAAATAAATATTAAGCAGTCTTTTTCTAAAATATGCGTAAAATGGAATAGCACGGTCCATTATCAGCGCACTATAATTTTCTATTCAACATTCATGTTTATGATTTATCAGGGTCATCAGTTGCATAATGCGACCGATGGTCACCTGATACTATCTGAAACATGTGTTTCCATATGCTGATTATATTTTAATTGTCACCGGCGTCTCTGATGGAGTCTTTGAGGTGGAGGTATAATGCTTTGGAAAACAATGTTCATTGCTAAAATAAGCATTCATCGTAGAGCTGGTCCTGACAAGCAATTGTTTTGTTCCTCAATCAAAGAACAAAGCTGATAACCAATACAATATGGATATAAAGGTGCTGTAGAACAATATTGAAGTTGACCCACATCAGCCATTCTACATTTAAGCACCAAAGACTATATTACCAGCAAACAGAAATACATGAGGCAGGAACAATATCTAAAATGAGGCTGCCTCATGCGTAATGCGTCGTCTATCTGCTGCGGTTATACCGTTGAGGACCCCCCCCCCCCCCCCCCCCCTCCCCCCAACCCCCAAAATAAAAATAATAATATCTGATTGTACAGCAAACACGACAGTCCTGGTGGGGATCATGGCGGTTCAAGGTGTCGTAGGCAGCATAAGGGTCAAAGAAAGCAACTCCGGTGAATAGCTTATGTATCCTCTTGATGATCATAGCCGTCAATGAGTTTAGGAATAGCCTAATTGCCTTTCCTGACCTAACCTTGATAGTTCCGGGATGGGTTCATCCACGAATGGGGCGATGTTTTCGAAGATAAACCGCTCGTATGGCACAGCATTTGGACTGACTGTTTCTTTATCAGGCTTCAACAAGTAGGTAACTTTGGCTTTCCTCCAGAGCTTCGGGATGTTGTTGGTGCTCATGCATGCATTGAGCATGTTCAGGAGCAAGTTGGGGTCGCCTGGACTAGGTGTTCCATTTGCTCATATAGGATATCATCAAGTCAAGCAGATTTTACATTTTAATTGCTTATTGGAAGCTAACTGGTCACTCATGGTGAGAGCATCCATGAGTATTGTGAGTCTGTGGCCGTTAGGAACCTGGCCCTCCCGGGATGATCGTCAGGTTTTCCTGTCTATTCACAAGTCGATGGGCAGCTTGATGAATACTATAAACGGTTCAGACTAGCATAGCCACCTGGGAAAGAGGGTGGGGGGGGGGGGGGGGGGGGGGCTTGCTTAATCAAATAAAAAGATAAAACAAACTTAAATGTTTGATTGGTTTAGCCAACATGGCCAAGGGAGGGAAAGGGGAAGGGGCATGCTTAATTGAGGCTCTAAATTAAATAAACAAACAAAAATGCTAGTATTATAACAAACCCGATTTCATTTTAATTTTTATAACTAACCTGATTTCAATTTCGGATTAACGAATCCTATTTTATTTTCTGACTAATAAACCTTCTTCGGAATAACGAACCTTCGGAATAACGAACCTTCGGAATAACGAACCTTCGGAAAAACGAACCTTCGGAATAACGAACCTTCGGAATAACGAACCCGATTTTATTTTCGGATAAACAAACCTTCGGAATAGCGAACCCTCGGAATAACAAACATTCTGAATAACGAACCTTTGGAATAACGAACCTTCGGAATAACGAACCTTCGGAATAACCAAACCTTCGGAATAACGAACCTTCGGAATAACCAGCTGTAACCGTCTTGATGTACGAATAATTCTGAAATTATAGACTACAATGGACGTTTTAGTCAATTGAAAATGAAAATTGTAAGCATTATTTTGTTCATGTCTGTGCTACTTATCATCTAAAATGTTCTTGACATCATTTTGACAATCAGAGTTCGAAACAGAACTGCCTCAGGTAGCTGGTAAAATTAATTTAGATAAATTATATAATACATTTTCTTTGTGTAATGACTGTCATGATATCTAGCGGCCATTTTGTTTATATGCATATAGAGGGTTTTTAATTTATTGTGAGTGTTCTATACTTCTGCAGTCTGATTGTTTTAGAAATGTCCTTATTCATTTACCAAACCCACATACTCGGCATTAAGACACTTCAGTGTGCGCTTGAGTAACTTGAACAAAAGACAACTAATCATTTAAAAGGAACTAGTAACTCTCAGTTTTGAAATGTACAATAACTGGCAAATAGTTGATCAAAGGTATATTTTTAATGTGTTATTAATGTGTGACAATATCATGTTTAATGGATGTTATATGGTCGAGTAGTGAGCGAAAAGGCAAAGTGAAATTCGCTATAGCATTGCACTGACGTTGTACACAGTTTTTAATATCAAGGACATACTATAGTTATAAACCTTAACACTTTAATCATAAATATCTTCATAACGAAAGGGAAAAAAATATATATATATCCATGCTTCTGTTGGTAATACGTATGAATACAATCAGGTATGTTATAAGACCCGCTAGAGACCCAAGTATTGTAAATTTTGAGGATTTTGACAATGTTACTATATAGACCCCTTCGAAAATGTGATTTGTTTTAATGCCAGTCATTAATTTCCATATTCGTAAGAGTAAATATAACTTACTCCGATATAAGGTTTGTATTATTTGCATGACTATCATTAAATAGGTAGAAATATTCAATTTGTAACTCCTATCTCTTCATGATAACAGGCATGCGTTATGAGAATGTTTGTAAATCACAATTTCGGCGGCCATTTTGTTTATGCAAATTAGGGGGTCAAAAGCTAAAAATTTCACTTGGAAACAAGGCTTATCGTATTCAGCATACCTAAGTTATGCTAAGAATAAATCATTTCCCAGTTTATATTGCTGAATAACCGTATCGTTCAACTTTCCCGACATCCCACTTGGCTAGCAAAATGTTTGTAGCACTGTATACATTTTGCATAGGATAACACATGTAATGTGTACATTGCACTATATCGCGGCATTTACATTGTTACCGTTACAATGTCATATCTCCCTTGTAAAATGGTCCTATATAACAGAAAATACAGCTTTGGAATCGTAATAATACATTCTATCCATAATTATTTGTTTCCAGCAGTTTCAATTATGCGAATTCATTTGAAGATTAAAGATATCAGTACAATGTACAAAAACATGATTTTTTCCACTAATTTTTGTACTTTGACCTGTGAACTTTGACCCTTACCTTTGACCTTGCCTGATGAAAGTCTCTAATCATTTTAGAGAATCTTTCCCACATCTGAAAACATATTTTTAGAAGAAAGTTCACTCATCATGGCCTTGAAATGATAATTTTTCGAAATATTGTCATTTTCTATAAAATTTACGAAGTGGTTACCATGGCAACCATATATCTCCCAGGAAACCAATTTTCAATTCTGGAGACAAGCAAACTCGTGAGCTCTAGGGTATACTCTTTCAGAAAATACTTGTCTCCAACCCCTACAATTCAGAACTCCCTAAATCGATTTCTAGGCCACTTTTTCAGAGTTGGCCACCAGACTAAATTGTGAAATTTGAATATGTGTCTCGCCATCCTCAGGGGAGCCAGAAGTCGCAAGATGTCGAACCTCACAAATCACGATTGATTTGAAATTGCATGAAAAAGTGAAAACAAATATTATTGCCTCATGCATTTCCCTGATATCTGTTCTACCGGTACGCAAAATATCCAGTAAAAATATCCAGTGGAAAGGTAAAAATTAAGCAGAGTTTTGAAGCATGTCTTTTGCAGGTTTGAAAAGTTTGCGTTCCAAAATTATTTGCCACTATAAAAAGCGATCGATATTAAGCTCCGCCTCTTAACAACCCCTTTGTGCTAAGTTGGAATCTCGGTAGCTGTCAAGAGCGGCCAGCGCACATCGAGATTCTTTAATCCCTATTGACTGCGCCACCGCTTGCACGGAGATTAGTAATCCAAATGGCCTCCATTGTATAGTGGCCCTATTGAGTTTGACAATATATGTTTATGACAATACGACCCAAGTCCTATCCAATTAACTGCACACCCACCCCCCCCCCCCCCCGCCCCCTCCAACCTCATACACTATGTACACCACTGGTTGAGTGTGAGTATTATATAGATTAAAGAATTGGGCCCTGTAACATAACATTCATTAATCGTATGTAGAATTAATTTGTCGTACTAAATATTTAAGTAGTTCATAATGATTTTATAATAAGGCATACCCTCCCCCCCCCCCCCCCACACCACCAAAAAAACAAAAAATAAATAAAACAACAACGACCGACGAGTACTTGTATGAGCTTCGCTCATGAATCTCACTTCCAGCAAAGCCAAGGGGCTGCGGAAAGGTTTTGAAAGTGGGGGTGGGGGGCTGACCACATTAAGGTTGTTATTATAATTATTATTTTGTGCTTATATATTTCTTTGTTTTAAATACAGCCCCCCCCCCCCCCCCCCCGGTTTCACGGCCCCTGAAACCAAACAGAAAACGCTATTTAGAGCTTGTTTAAAGTTGGCTAAAGCACAATCCCACTCTTTTATATACCCTCATTTTGAAGTTGACCGAGGCTCGCCTCCGTTACTTAGACACCTGTTTCAAAATTTTCTAAGGGACATCCCCGGGCATCCCCGCCAAAAGAACGAAAACAAACCCTGTACCAACGGATCCCCCCCCCTCCCCCTTTGGCCTCCCCCTCCAAAATGTCTAGCTTCGAGACCCCGTTTTACTTTTCACGTATCAACATACTGTTCTTTGTAATAGTTTTTACATTACGCACCAGACGCAAGTTTGCATTCCTAAAATCAAACTGCCAGTCAATACCGATTAATTGAACAATAACCAGAGCCAGAGCGGAGCCCCTTTTGTTACCTGAAAGTGCTCGCTATTGTATCATGTGCTCGATGTGTACAGTTTATCGTTCCACCCACTTAAATTGTAATTAAATCTCTACAATGCATGGATAATATTCAACAGTTTCTGGAGGGAAGGTTTATATCATACATATTTACTGATATGCAAGTTTTCAAGAAAATTGAATAAAGGTTGCTACGACATTCTATTCATGCAATCGGTTCATTTATGGCCTGCTTAAAACGCTAATTTCACTTTCGAAATGGATGTAATGTTTCTTGAGCTATTTTCTCGGCATCTTATTTCCAGACCTTTCAATATTTGCCTTAGAAAAGTGTCAATAACTCCGCGTTGCAGAATCATTATGAGACAAACTTTATATCATATTAAAGCTTAGATATTGCTGAATCGAACTAAATACAAATCCAGAAAATCAACTTTGTCGACTTTTGGTTCTTCTACGTAGGACGGGTCACATATGTACAGACATATAAATTCGATATTTCCTATGTTCTAATGTTAACACTTTATTAATGATTTGTTATATTTTTTCTCTTGCAGTTACATGGTGGGCATATTGTACTACTTCACTAATGATTTCCCCATGATGGCCTATGCAGAATATGTCACATTAGAGATTCAAGGTAAACACTTTAAACAAATAAATGTAAACAAAGACAAATGGTAACGAAATAGATAACAAAATAATAATTGTTTTAGTTAATTAATAAATAAATACAATTGTGTCATGAATTATAAACATGACTGCTAAATCATGATGACTTTGAAGTTTGAATTCTGTTCTACTTTTGATAGCATTTAGTCAAGCCAAAATGAAAAATAAACCACTCAATATTTTAACAATGTGATACAAATCAACTTTCACTAGTAAATGACATTACTAAATGCTTCACTAAATAAACTCTCTTCCCCTTTCTTGTTTGCAGCCCTTTTGATGGTGTTAATCTGCATGTATTACGAGGATGGTCTCGACATGCGAGTACTTCCGATGTCAGCTGTGTATCCTTTGAAAATTTCATTTAATAAGCAATATAGCTCTAGGAAAGCTAAATACTGGCTTTGAGCTAACTGATGCAGTGGTACAGATGCTGCCATTGCGCAATTGGTGCTTTGCACCGACCATGACCGAGCATGGTGGCTTAGTGGTTAGAGTGTCCGCCTCATGCACGGGAGGTCCCGGGTTCGAACCCAGACCGGGTCATACCAAAGACTTTATAAATGGTACCTTCTGCCTTCTAGCCAGACACTCGGCATTCATAGAATGGAGAAGGGAAAGTTAATCACACGAGTACCAGAGGACTAGCCCCCTTAACTTTCGCTACATTTAGTAGACGTGTGGCCTAGGGCTATTGAAACGGAGATAGGCGCCACCTTATGTGCCAACATTGGTACGGGAAAGACTTTAACTTTTAAACTACCGACCATGACCGACATTGGTGTAATGAATGAAGTCTTCCCGATTTGGAGGGCACACCTTATGTATTCCTTTAATTTTTTCAAAGATTTTACCCTTATGTTTGTTTTTATTTTTGTCAAATAATTGGGGTCACATGCATCAGTTTGAAATTCTGCAGTAAACAAGCACTCGGGGGGACTCATTCTCATTTAGATGTCCTAAATAATTGTACTTTGACGTGAATTCAAAACTGAGCAAATGACTCGGCAAACAAAATTTCAGAAAGAACCAGTGCTCAGAGATACCTTTTAAACATGGGAAAAAACAAATATGATAAATAATATGTATGTATATACCGCTTTGTACTAAAGTTTCAGAGCGCTGTAGCCTGTACAATGTACCATCATTTGAATTAGTGGCAGTCGCAGTCTTCATCAAACACATTTTTTCCCCGAGAATGTTCCTTGACTAAACTTCATCTTTCCAGATTCTTCTTTCTCTCAGGTCTGATAGGGTCCGCCAGTTTCCCCAGTTACATCATTGCATTCCTCTTTGTAAGTCTCTAAATTCTCCGTTTGGCTACCCTCATTAACCCTAATCCCACTGGGGGGGGGGGGCCAAATTTTATGACTTTTTTCTCTCAAGTCTCCTGCACGTTTTGATATATAATTCACCCCGGTCGGACATGTAGAACTGATTTAAGAGGTCGATAATTGCTCGACCGTCACAAAAAAATGCAATTTTTGTACAGGTTTCTATGCAATTCCTACATCCGATGCCATGTAAACTCCAAATCTGTTATAATTGTTCTGATTGAATTATAATTTTGATTATTTCTTTGTTATTAGTTTAATTCATACACTTCAGAGATAAATTCTTCTAAAAAAAAACTATAAAAAACAATAAAAACAATAAAATACATAAGAAAGAAAACAATGTGGGTAAATCCGGGAATACTAATTTGCATATTTATGCAAATTAGTGATATATTTTATTACCATAAAAAACATGGATATGATGAATTACATAATTTGAAAGTATTTTTACCTGAAAACCTGAAGAAATCCTGTAATTTCTCTTGATTTTAGATGAAAATCCCAATTTTCCCCCAAATTCGTCAAAAATTTGCATATTCTAAATTGTAATTAAATATATTTTAAAAAATAATGGTCCAATTTTTTATTTTTCTTCAAATTATTATTCTACTAGACTAGTTTTACATATGTGCCGATTTTCGAGTCAATCGGTCCATTCGTTGCCGAGATTTGAGTGGGGGGGCCAAAATGCCCCCCCCCCCCCCAGTGGACTCAAGTGATCAAAATAACCCAGTGGGATTAGGGTTAACCTGGTTAGGGTCCCGTTGCAGAAAGAGATACATGTACAATCGATTGTAAGTTGCAATTGATTGTAAAATCAGAAACTTTGCGCTTTTCAACCACTCAGATTTCGCTCATTTAGAACACATGATCTGACTTACAATCGATAGTATCTCTTTCTGCAACCGGGTCCATGACTGATTGACTTTGCTATAACACAAATTCTCCATAGACCCCAGCCTGAGTATTTTCGGGTCCAGTCCTGAATAGGTTAACTTAACGCAAAGCTACTTAGAATAATGAAATAAAACTCATGGGATGGGTGGACTTTGTAAGTCTCTAGATTCTCCCTAAGGCTAACCTTGTTATGGAAATTGGCAACGCAGACCAATTTGATCATTGAAATAAATAAAAATGAAGGTAAATCGAAGGATGGATGTGATTTGTAAGGCTCTTAATTCTCCCTACAGCTATCCTCAATTTAGTAAATTAGCAACACGGTGAAAGTTCATTGTGATCAAGTATGCAATATCATTGTGTAGGGTTGAACTGTACCTGATGACGATGGGTAATAATACTTGCGCTTAGAAACCCTGTATTAAGTGCGTTATAAATGCAAATTTTTATTATTATCAATACTGCTAATAATCTCTTATTACTTCTAAAAAATGGGAAAACAAACTCAAGTGCAACATTATGTCTATTGAGTTTAAAGGGATCTAGTAACTTTGTAGACATGTGCAAAAAGTGATGAATGGTTGATACAATGTATATTGTTGATATCTTATATGTCCACTGGGTGCTGTGTGAAAATTTCAAGTTAAATGGACGCTAAATGGCCGAGTAATGAGCAAAAATGCAAAGTGATATTCACCAATTCATTGCACTCACTTTGTGCACGGTTTCGACGATCCAGTGGATAATTTAACATCTGGACACTTCAATCGTAAATATCTTTTTAACGAAAGGGAAATTTGAATAACCGAAACCTGTCCCATCCATTTTTTGTTAATACGAACACAACAAGGTATGAGGGAACCGCTAGAATTCCAATTGGATTTTGAGGATTTTGACAATGTTACTAAGTCCCTTTAAGCATGGGAAACCAAAAATCTAGGAGAAAACCTGTTAATCAAACAACATACAGTGGATCCTCAATATAAAGAGCTCTGAACTAATAAAAACCTTATAATAACTTTTATGCAAGGTAATATTGCACGTTCAAGCTTGTTTGAATCGTCGTCTTTTTGAACCCTGATATAAAAAAAACCTTTTATGACAAAGTAATTTTCATGGTTGCACACCCAATCCTTCTTCTATATTACACCATTCATTCCTATATTTTCTTTTTCTTATAAATTTCATCTGTGACTTTAAAGCTCTACAGACAAGAAAACTACCTCAAAATTGTGTTTTACTGTATCTAAGGTAGATTTTCATGAAGATTACTAATAAAAACATATTTTCCTCGTGGGAAAACCTGGTAAAATAAAAAAAATCAACTTGTAAATTCACTTTAGGAACCCCCGTAAAAAAAATTTAGTCCGGGCAAATAAAAATGACGTCACATTTGGACAATTGCAGTATAGCTTGGTACTCTATTGTCATAGACGTACACGCTGAGTGCATCTACTCACGTTGACAGAGAGATATTATTTCGATTTTGTTCAATATTTGCAAACATTTGTTTAAGTTTATATCATGGAAGATCCACACTCAGATGTGTTGCTGCATCCTGCTATAATGCATTTCTTAGGGATTTTCAGTTAAGCCTCAATTTCCAAGCAAATACAAGTTTGTTTTACTAGCAAGTCAAAGGCTCTGCATGTAAACCATGCACATTCGTACTTTGTACTCCGTGCTGTAGTCCTCATGTGACATCATGACCCGATGAGCACGTATGAACACGCGCGCTCCGCTATAAATAACTTTTATAGTATAGTATGGAACGCTGATGCGAAAAACAGCCCAAAAGTTGCATGAAATTTACCTTTTTTGCCCAACTTAAGGATTTCTTTGAAGAAAAAAAGTGTGGTATATCAATATAGGCACAACCTGAATCAAAGCCGGGATATCACTATACCTTTAATGTATTATCATAATCATTGTTGTTGTTGCTGTTTCTTATTCAGTCCATGAACACTCCTCTAATGGTCGTTAGTAAGCTGCTACAGTTCCACACTATCTACAAGGCCAAGAACTCGGGGTCTGCCAGCCTTTTAACCTGGTCTATACTTGGACTAACTTCTGCTGGTGAGTAATGCATAACTGGATCTTACTGTTCCAGTGTTTGATTCAATCGTACTATTGGTTCTTAGTCTGGGTAACAATTTCACACCATGTACAAGGCCAAGAACTCTGGGTCTGCCAGCCTTTTAACCTGGTCTATACTGGGACTCACTTCCACTGGTGAGTAAGTACCTATCTGCATCTTTATGATCTATCATTGGTTCTTGGTCTCGGTTACTGTTTTCCCCAATTTACAAGGCTATGAACTCTGGGGTCTGCAAGCCTTTTCACCTCATCTATACTGGGGCTAACTTCCACTAACAAGTTTCCAGATCTTTCCAGATCTTTCTTTTCCAATGGCCCTTTATATCTGATAATTGGTTCTTGGTCCTGGTTACTGTTCCACACAATCTACAAGGCTAAGAATTATGGGTCTACCTGCCTTTTAACTTGTTCTATACCGGGGCTCACTTCGGCTGGTGAATGATACATTTCTGGATCTTTATGTTCCATTGTTGGTCCGTTGATTAAATTGGTTCTTAGTCTTGTTTTATTGTTCTACACCATGTACAAAGATAAGTACTCTGGTGAGTAACATACATTAGCTGGATTTGTATGATTCTTTGCTGGTCCTGTATACCGCATGGGTTCTTAGTCTTGGTTATATAGTTCTAAACCATATACAAAGACAAGAACTCTGGGTCTGCCAGCCTTTAACCTGGTCTATACTGGGACTAACTTCCGCTGGTGAGTAATGCATTTCCGGATCTTTATGTTCCATTTTGGGTCCTTGGCTGTAAATTTATCTCATTGGTTCTGGTAATTTTTTTGTACCATCTACAAGCCAAAGAACTTTGGGGTTTGCTAGCCTTTTAACCTGGTCTTTAATACTGGGCTTAAAGGGATAGTTGAGTTCTGGTAAGGAGAGTACAGTTTTAGTGAAACTGAATTTTAGTAACCAAAACCTGCATCATTACATTACAAACTAATAGTTATAACTAGAAAGGAACACAAAATTACAAATGACGTAGTAAAGATCATGTTATCATTCAAAAAGAGCCGTTAAAACGTAAGAGGGCGCTCTCTAAACACTCATCGGTTTCAACCATTTTGAATAAAATATTGTGCATGTGATGCTTTGTTGAAATAGTGATTAGATAGAGAAATAACCAACAACTATTTAAATACCTATTTTGTAACTTTTTTGAAAAGAGGAAGCATTTTTTTGAATTTTTAACGGCTGGTTCAAAATTCTCTAATAAACCTGGGGCCCCGGGTTTATTACAAATTGTTATATTTATGGATATTTCAGCCGTTTCTGAACCGATTTTGATCAAACAAAGATGATTTTATTGTTTAAATATTATGCTCTTTCAAATTTTACACTCAGTTTTTCATTACCTCACAAACCAATTAAGTAGTCTAGCGCCCTCTCTACCAAAACTCAACTTTCCCTTTAACTTCTGCTGTTGAGTAAATACACATTCTGGATCCTATTGTTTCAGTAGTCGCTTTGTAGAAGGTAATGACAAGTTATTTTATGTTATTATTTCAAATCAGTTCACATTACCGCTATTACTAATGGGCATTTCATTATTAACCTTTATCTTTAATTTGCAATAAAGACATTGCAATGTGCATTGCCTTATAAATTTTGCTTACCGTATTTGCTGGTGTATTAACCGCACCTTTTTCCATACAGAATAACTTGCAAAATGGGGGAGCGGTTAATACACAGAGATAGAGGAACATATTTCACGAAAATACCAAATACATATGGCAACAAAATCAGTTAACATGGAGTGAAAAGCTTGAGAGGCTTTTCTGTTATGAATTGTACTTCAATAAGGAACCAGTATGTGACTTGTGTTGTTGTTTTGTGTATTTAAAGTGTACATCATTCCCATCACATTTATTATCTAGAACGTGTTTTTTCCTCTTCAATGCCAACCCGAAGTTGGGGGTGCGGTTCGTACACCGGCAAATACGGTATTATGATCTCATATTTTAATGATTGTATTATTGATCAGATTTCAAGTTTATTTTGCGCATTGTTTTTTTTTTTTACAGATTTATTTTAAAGCCAGTTAGATAATGATTATTTCTTTTATTGAATATTCAATTTCTTTACAGCTCGTATTGTAACTACTCTGATGGTGAAACCAGATATACTGGGTAAGAAATATATACATTATAAAATATAAAAAATAATGATAATGATGATCATAATGATCATAATAATAATCATGATGATAATAGTAATAATAATTATGATGATGATGGAAGTGAAAATAGAATTATGGCAATTCACATTCAGTCATCAATTGCAGACAGTAAAGTCTGTATATTTTGACAAATTTTCCTTGAATGAGAACAAAAACTGTTAGCTGAAAAATAAAATTTAACACGGTACCCAAAATAATTGGTTACAAACGAATAACCTTGTCACAACAACAGGATTCACTATGCAGATTTGACATTTGTATTTATATGTTTTTGTTTCTCCTTTTCCAGTCCTCACAAACTTCACCATCTCGGCATCTCTCAACTTTTTCGTCTGCTGTGCAATCGTCTACTATCGCCCAGACGTGAAGAAGTTTGAATAAAGCCTTCATTTGCATATATCATGTGCAATCCTTTCTACCTGTCATATATGTGCCTTCAATCGCATTACCACAGAGTATTTAATTTTTATGGAAGGCCATTCATGTCAAAATTATCATAGACTTTACATGTTAAATCAAATTTGGCATTTTTAAAAACATACTTAATACTAAGAGTAACTTCTTATTGAAGTGAGATGAAGAAGTTAAACAAAATGAAACAGAGGTTTATTTTTCCTGCAGATTTAGGTGTCATTCTGGTTAACTCCTTGAGTGCCAAGCTCGCATTTTTGCGAGTTACAATACACGCAAATGCCATAGAGGATTTAATCCCTGGCACCCAAAGTGTTTGCACTCCTATTTATCATGCCATTGAATCTTTCCATGTGGATTTTGACATAATTTGCCTTTCATACCCGTGTTTGTATGACGTAGTATGAATTTTAATTGCTTTTGTTTTGTCTTTGCATTTTAAAAGAAAATTCCCCAATTTTCTCTGATACAAAATATGGTAAGACTCAATTTGATATCTACAGGCAAGGTTTTTAGCGTAGCAATTCTATAAGTATTTTGTTAGTTCATCTAAGAATTATTTTGTATTTCATTTGAAATTAATTTTTCATTGGTAATTATTTCAAATATGTTATATTAATTCTTTGTTTATTTTACAGATTTTGTGATTTATGTCAAGTGAAACAAACATTTTCACAGAAATATTTTTTCACTTTTATAAGATCAACTAAATATATTATATATTTGTGCATAATGAATGTGTGTGTGTGTTTGTATGAATGTGAGTGTTTAAAAGCTATTCCAAATTAAATTGTCTTGTATTTGATTGCCAATTAGTGTTTTTAATCAAGTTCTTGTCAGTACGTATCCACCTTTAGATTCATAATTACGGGTGCTAGCACTTTCGTTATACATGTCTAGTTTTACATGGTGTTCATTCATTTTCAATTGTCATGCAATGCTACTTTTTACAATGTTCAATTTTATAACGTGTAAGCATAGAGAAACACAATGTTTTCATAGCAAAGTATTTTTCTACGTAAAAAATACAATCGTTATCTACTGTATGTTCATGATTTGATTCTAGGCATGTTTGTAATCTCTTTCAATTCTGTATTTGTTTCTAATTGTATTACTCATGCAAAGATTCTTTTGTTGTGGTTGATGTAGTGTACGTTAGTGGTAACTCTCTTTTTATACTGGGCAAAGTATGTACCATTATTGTCCTTAATGTACATTGAAGAGTAATTTTGAACACATTTTTAATAGATTTAATATATATATATATATTTTTAAATGAAAATAAGCATCTATTGCAATGAGATTGCATATAATGTCATTTCCTAAATATGGAATATAATTTGGAGTTAAAATCTTCCAAGCAGTACATATATTTTCATAAATTTAAAATAATTGAATCATTTATTATGATCATTTTGAATGATTAATTTATAATCATGCAGTTTGTCGTGAGGTTCCTATTCCAGTAGTTCAAAACTTGAATGGGCTTTTAAGATGTTATTTCTATGAAGCTCCATATTTTTTTATTGTGAATTCCTATCTCTGTGGTAGCACATGGATTTCAAGTATGTCAAAGTCATTCCAATATTCCATCATCTTAAACCTTTTTAATTTTCTCTGCTCATTTATTTTTCTATTTAGTATTTGTAAACACATATGAAGGAAAAATTGATTGAAAGCTATGTATTTTCAATTTCATAGTTAATGTTCAAAAGTTCTCAGAGCTCTATTTGAAGTTGCCCTTTGTTTGTTTTTGACTCTATTCATGTCTCAATTTTGTTCAATTTGATTCGCTACAAGTTTGTCAGTGGAACCTCTTTATACATGATGTAACTAGTTACTTGATATAGCAATGCTATTTCACAGGTCTAGGTTCCATCTATTTTATTATTGTTAAGCCCCGATACCAGATATCTGATTTAACGAGGTACATTAAAGGGATAGTTGAGTTTTGGTATAGAGGGTGCTACACAAAATAATTTTGTTGTGATGAAAAAATAATGAAAAACTGGGTGTCAAATTTGAAATAGCATGCATACTTTATTTAAAATGGTTGAAAGCATGGTGGAATTTATATAACTATTAGTTTGTAATGTAATGGTGCAGGTCTGGGTCACTAAAATTCAGTTTGACCAAAACTGTACTCTCTTTTACCAAAACTCAACTATCCCTTTAAATGGGCCCCCAAGGTGCTTGTTATAACAGATGAGGTACAGTGAAACCTCTTTATGATGAGCACCTTGGTCCATTGAATCATGAGCTGAATTTACCTCATTATATCGTATTGCATATATCTCATTGCATCGAGCTGAAGAAAAAAATCAAATGCATAGAACATGGACCTGTGAAATTTGTATTAATAGACTAAATTATACATGTACAGTTGAACCTTGTTGAAAAAAGCTCTGCAAGATAACAAAGACCTCTTATTATTTTTATCAAGGGAATTTTGCTAGTCCAAGCTCATTACATTCTATAACAAGATACCCGATTCATGCAGCAAAGAGCTAAAATAATAAAGAGAATCAAGAATACATTTAGAATCTTTTCTGTAAAAATATATTCATTTATTCTTATTCACAGCACCAAGTGGAACTTGGTATAAAGATACAATTCAAAATACTGTACAGTATGTGAGCATTTGACAAGGGCCCCGTTGCAGAAAGAGATACAATTAATTGTAAGTCAGATCATGTGTTCTAAATGAGCAAATCCGATTGGTTGAAACGCGCAGATTTTCTTTCTCTTTCTGCAAAGGGGCCATGGACTGACAACATTCAAATCCTAACATGCATGGCCTGATAGTCATGCTAAAAGAAACAACCGTTATAAGGTCGCCGAGTTGAGAAGCATAACTGCACTTCAAGCCCCCCCCCCCCCCCCCCCCGGAGTCTAGATAACCCTTTATATAACGATAAAAGCGACTGCACAATGACATTCTGAACATGAAATGTGCAGTCCATTATGTAAAAATCTTCAAATGTCAAATTTGACAGAAACATGGACAGATGTCAGTTATAAATGAGATACAAACATATACAATTTGCTAAAATACATTTTGTGTAACTATATCTAAGCGATCCATAGGTAATGTATATAGAAGCATCTATACCGGATAAAACTGTATAAGACTTGCTCCATCAAACTCTTTATACACTGTATACCAGCTTAGGAACAGTATTATGACCGAATACTAAATTTGATGCTGGCACATGCATACTTGCCAACATTTGAATTTTGGAAAGAGGGACAAAATTGGACGGGGGTCCAAAGTCGCAGCATAATTGCACAAGTGTGCGGGAAGTGCACATTGCAAGCACAAAGTCCTTTGCGACAGGGGCCCAGGCCTTGACGTTTTTGAGTATTAAATGCATTCTCGACCCATTTTTCATAATTCTTCCAAAATTACTAGGTAAGATTTGGTCAGATTTACGTTTAAATGTTGTCTCTATACATTTAATAAAGTAAAGTAAAGTTTAAAAAAATTAATTTAAAAAAAAATTAACTTAAAAATCGGGACGTCCCGATTTTACACTTCTAAAACATTAAAAAAACTGGACAATTCCGATAAAAACAGGACAGTTGGCAAGTATGCACATGTAATATGCTCATTTTAAATGCAAGACTAACTACAAGTAACAAAATCCTACAAAATGTCAATATTCATTCTATCCTTAGTTTTAGGAATTTTCAAACATAGAAGATACTGACCAGAAATGTATGATATAAATAATGAACCAGAGACCTCCAGAATGCTAAACCAGTGCTCTAACCATTGAGCAACAAAGTCCCTATTATTTGATGTTCCTCCCGGAATACTTTTCACTGCTCATGCCCATCAGAAGTTAAATAAACCGGACACAAAAGTTTAAGGGATCATGTAATGTGATGTGGCTTTTCAAGGACGATGGCCCACATATTTGTGGTTTGGTAGTCGTACACATCAGCAAGAAGATAAAAAGTTATATGAGGTAAACAAGGAGAAAGAGCATCAATTTTTGTAGGCATATTTTGTTACTCTGCCTGCTTTCATTATGTTTTAATGATTTTTATTATTGTGAAGATTGCTACAATTTAGGAAAATCCTTAAATTGGCAATTTTGGTGATTTGGGTGTCCAAATTGGCAACCTTGCGGCAAAGGCACTTCATATTCATCTTAATTTTAATAACTTAATAGTTTCCACCCATTTTTATGTCATTAAAAGATAGAAAACAATAAGGAGTTGCCAATTCGTTGAAGGAAGTAATGATTGATTTGGCCTTGAAATGGCTCTCGTCCTTGGCGGGTTAATTATTGTTAGTTATGTAAGTCAAAATAGCTGAGCTTTCCGATCTAACAACTCCTTCCTCTGGGCGATGAAATCAATTAAAGAGCACTTGTTTAGTTATCCTGCTTTTCTGAAATTTTGTCAGTGATTTCCTTCAACGTGGCAGCGTCCAAATACAGGGATTGCAGCAATGTTTCAACCTGATGGAAGCAAAAGAAAGACAAACAGATGAGTGGTAAATAAAAAGAATTCGAATTTTAAAACATATTACATTAGCTAGAATTAGTATACCCATCAAAAGGGAAACAAGTACAAAAGTGATATCACTATATAAATATTTTGTTTCTAAAATACAAGCGAACAGACAAGAAGTCTCAAGAAAATACAAAAAAACAAGGCTTTTGAAATATTATCTGTTGTCAAGATACATTAATTTGATGAATCCACATTAATTTGATGAATCCGTCAAAAGAATGAAAAGAAAATATGCAATATGAATAGAATTACTAGGCTCCTATGCTTGTTTTGTTGGCAAGACCCAGTGACTTAGTCTTTTCAAATCAAATGAGAAAAACAATTAACTAGAGGTTTGTCACAACAGTAATACCTAAACAATGATTGAATGTTATACAAAACGAATAATTCTAAGTAAACAAGTATGTTTTTAGTGCACTTTTAAAATAGCTACAAACACTGATAAATACCTCAAGCAGCAACTCTTCATTCCTCTTCTTTGCTAGCGATACGGCAGCCAGTTGATCTACCTTCAAGATGTGTCTAAAATATTCAAAAAGTTGAAAGATAAATAAAGAAATTGACTATAAATACAAACCTCAATAAATAGATAAAGGAGTCATATAATACAAATTGAATTATGATATAAACAGATGGACATTTTAAATTGAGTATTTAACATATTTTTGGTATTCTAAACAAAAAAGCCACATCATAAAAATTAAAAATCCAGCTTGAGAACTGTTAACTTATAAATTAAAAATAGGTCAAATATTTTCATTAAATTCTATATAATTATATGACGATGATGACCATGGTGATGATGATGATGATGATGGAAAAAAAAGAAGAAAAATATGAACAAAGATGACTGATATTGATAATATTGGTGATGATGAAGATATGATGAGTACCGTAAATCTCTGTGTATAAGACGCACTCGTGTATAAAACGCACCCCCAACTTTGACAGCAAAAAAAAACCCCAAAAAAATGTTTAAAGACCCTGAAGTGCTGTTGGAATGCTCATACCACTGGTCTAGGGCATGACAATAGCTAAATGTTGAATGTAGCATTCATCAACATCATTTTCTCACATAAAAATAGTGGTTAGTACACAAATTGCACATTTATTGAGCAGTAACACTGGTGCTCATAAATATTCATATTCATGAATATTCATGAGCACCAATACTCACTAAATATAATGCAATTTTCTAAATTTACTAACAACTATTTTGAATTGTGCGCAAAAATTATAACCACTAGTTAGAAAATTGCATATTTAATTAGTACTGCTGCTCAATAAACTTGCAATTTTTACATCTGTAACCAATATTTTTTGTGTATATTTTGCTGAATGCTACAATTGACAGCAAGCTCTTGTCATGCCCTAAACCATGTGTTCTACATGACTACAGGGTGTCCCCACCCCACCCCCACCCAAAAAAAAAAATAATAAATTTCCGACGGAAAAAAAGTGCGTCTTATACACAGAGATTTACGGAAAATGCAGCTCATGAAAATAAAGACCATATCTTCCGATCTTTCCCAGACTACTTACTGAGCCCAAACAAGGCATGTTGCAGTCTCTCGAAGCAGTCTTAATCCAGCATCCCTCAGCTCATTAGCTGCATCAATCGAATCGGCGAACAAACCCTTTTTTTCTGCGCTGTCACCAAGAGATAATGTTCTTACACCGTCTTCAACTCCGCCGACAATTACAGCCGACACAGGTTCTTTCCCCTCTGCGCGAGTCACTTCGTTAGTTTTTCCTCCACTAGAATCTGGGGTCCGCGCATTGCCTTCTAGACGATGACTGCACTCATGATTATTGCACAGTGCATTTTCACCTCTGCCGCCGTCATTTTGTGCTGGGACTTGCACTCCCCGTGTTCCAGTGCCCTGTCCTGAATCACATTCCAGTGGTTCATGTGTGCGCCTTTCTTGCGATAATTCACTGCGCATATCATTATCATGCTCACTTCTTGTACTAGATGACATTACATTAGGCACACAATTACACTTTGATTTCAAATTCCCGTCAGTTCTCGCTTGATCAAAGTCTTGACTGATGTCGCTTCTAGTCCTCCTGGTCTCTTCCAAATCACCCTCTCCCGTTAGTTCTGGCTCAACCGTTCCTCCATTTAGCCTCTCAAAGGTGGCTTTGAACTCTGAACTCAGACCTCTTGCCTCGCGATCCATCCAGGATATCTGCTTCAGGTGAGCCTTGGCAAGCTGGATCAAGTGCTGGGCGCTCTGAGGCCGAACACGAAGGCAGCAGCAGAGGCTGAGTATCTCCTCTGGGGAAAAGAAAAGAAATTAATACAAACATGTCTTAGTAGCTACCTGTTTTATATTAGTCACCAACGTGACCCCCTGCAGCTAAAATGTCAATGTTATAGAGTGGTGAAGTGTGATGTCATCAAAAATCAATTTTTTGAATTTTCAAATTTGAACTTCATTTTCCGAAAGAACATAAAAAATAATGTCAAAATACTGAAAATCAATTGAATTTTGAAAGTTTTGGCAGATATATGGCCATCAGAATGAATTTTATCTCAATAGGCAATCAGTGTTATAGTGCCCTGGTTCATAAATGTATGAACCAGTGCACTATAACACTGATCGCCTATTGCCAACAAATTCATTCGGATGGGCATATCTCAGCCAATACCTAAGATATTCAATTGATTTTCGGTATTTGGACATTATTTTTGATGCTCTTTCGGAAAATAAAGTTCAAATGTGAAAATTCTAAAAATAGGTTTTTATGACGTCATAGCTTCTGTACTCTATGGAACCCGTCTAGAGAATGGTCGACATGACGAGGGGTATTGTTTCCAATACCAATCATTAAAACTAGGAAATATAGCAAAAGAATACATTGGGACATTTTTTTGGATGAACTACAATGATAGTCACTATACATGGTCACTATACACAGGTTTAAAGGTAAGGCCAGTAGTGGAAAATAGCTTTATTGGTCAAACTAATTGATTAGTATTATTGAAATAACATAAAAAGGAGCGTGTGTGGACAAATCTGAACCGTACTATCGTCAAATGCAGAAAAATCAGTAAAAACGTTTATGAAAGCCGCTGACATTGAGCCTAAATTCACCGTCAGCTTGGCCCGTCTACGCTGGCCACATTCGTACGCTCGTTCGAGCGATTTGCTTGGGCGAATTACCATTGTGCGCATTTGCCATAGGATTAACACGCATCGCACGTGGCTGTATATCAACCATACGACCATCGGCGAGATATCTATCCGGGCCGGATCAATATGATAATTTACCAAATATATCAATTAGTAGGCGGTTTCCAGGCAAAATTTGTATCATCCTGTATTAGTAAAAACATATTCTTTCACATGATTGGTAATAAGAGCTTCCATTTCATTTTTTGGTAGGGGGGGGGGGGGCCTTTCCAAAACTGGTCTTCATCTTTAAACTGTAGTTGAATATTATCCCAAATATGGATGAGGCTAAATATGAATAGGAGTAAATTCATGATTTAATTTTTTTCTTTCAAGACCAATCATTAAATCTAGGATATCTATGGTAGCCCAAATTTCAGGTGTGTTTTGCCCGAATATGGCCGTTTACAAAACTCCAGGGGGGCTGCATCCCCCCCCCCCCCCCCCCCAGGCCCCAGTCCCCCGCCTCCTACACCTATGAGTGAGATAATCAAGGAAACATAAGATGACTTTCATAATTCTTTGCAGCCCAAAAAGCAACAATTTACAGTACGGTGTCAAGCCCTGTGGCAAACAATTATCATTAGGAGGGCTACATACCTTCAGTCTTTTCTGCAGCACCATACAACGTAGCCAGAGCACTGTGCGCTGTGAACCGCTGATCCTCACTAGTCGACTCCTTGAGCTGCAGAGAAAGAAGAGACATAATTACTAGCAATTTTTTCCAACAATCTGAAAACTTATTATATTTGGACTTAAAAAAGGGCAAGAACTTTTGATATTAGCACTGCGGCAAAATTGACAGCAGATACAGTTCAAGAAATTTGAATGTGGCAACAGGTATTTAATAACTTGGATAAGCAGATTTAAAGGGGACCACCAGGCAAAGGACAACACATTATTATATGTTTTGGTACCGTTTTGTGATATCAAATAGATACCCAACATTTTGCAAAGGGTTGAGTGATTCATAAACAAAGCAATTAATTTCCACGACTTACGGAACCACTGCTATTTCCTGGTTCCATACGGGCCAAGCATTTGCGAGTGCGCCAATGCTTTCACACGTACGTCAATAGATTCCCGGATGATTCATTCGCTCTGCACAGTGCGCTCTGGCTATGCACGCATATAGTCTACGCAATTCAGACCGCATGAACGCATGGTTGAGAATGGTGATGCGTTTTCCAATTTTTTTTTTTTTTCTGAAAACATATTTTTGTGAACTTGTTGAAGAAATGGAATACTAAAGATGGTACCTTTCTATAATAAGAATATTATTTTTGGGTGGTGGTACCCTTTAAAGCTTGTACACAGTGTCCACATTGACGGTCAACTTCTGAAGCAAGGGAGGGAATTCAAGTACTTGGGATGTTACTTCATGGAAGATGGGCAACTGAAGAGAGAAATGCAAGAAAGCAAACACCATCACCAGATCACTTTCACCTATACTTAAGCCCGGCGCAGACAAAGCCGACTCGACCCGATCCGACTGGTTTTCAGTCTGGCTAGAGTCAGTTTCGCTCAGTCGGAGCCGATCCAACATGTTGAATCGGCCTTGAATGACCTCCGACTGGCACTTGACTGGAAAAACCGGAGTCCTAAGGCAGCACATACTGAGTTAATCAGGCTGAAAACCAGTCGGATCGGGTCGAGTCGGCTCTGTCTGCGCCGGGCATTACACACAGAGGTGTAGACAAAGGGGCACAGACAAAGTATTCATAATCAACTCTTCACACCAGCACACAGACGTGGACAACCAGCAACACGGTAGAAAGGAAGGCAACAACTTGCGATATGAAGTGCCTTCAGGAAGATTGTCAACAAAACAAGGAAGGAGAGACAGGGTAAGAAACGAATGAGTAATAGGGAAATGGTAGGGGTTAAACCTATGATCCAGCATGATTAAGCTTAAAACTTACAAGTTTTTCTCCAAACTGGATGGCTCCCTCCACATCACCGCACCTCAGTCTACATCTGGCTAGCGACTCCAGCAGCAACCGTCGCATGCAGGGGTTGTTGGGTGCCACGTACCCCAGAGCTCTGGCATAGGCGTCCGCTGCCGGGATCCACTGTCCCTGGTAGTAGTGGTGGTCCCCCTGGAACACGTGGAACTGCACCTTGTCCAGGTCATCGGCTGGTTTGCGATTTTCATCCTCGAACCACTGCATTCAATGACAATTCAATTGGATGCTTTTTAAATAGTTTTTGTGAATTATTCAAGCTTTCAGTACATTAATTGCTCACATAATCATAAATTACATCTATAAATATATGTCTATCATCCATCCGATCAACTAAACAACTCCATATTACAATACATACCAAATTAATTCTGATCAACAAATAAATCAATCAACTGATTTCAAGAGCAATCAATCAGATAATTCTATCAATCGGTTGGTCAATAGATAAACTTAGTCTTGGAGTGCCATGGTCGCTTCAAGTCATAAAACTTATAGAATTAGATATCTATTTGTTCCTAAATGCACCAGCTGTGCATTGTCTGTAGACGCATTGCGTGTGACACACAAGAGTACTAGTATAGTAATGTGCATATATGAGTGATTGGTTATACCTTTGGGGTGAGAACTTTGGGTTGGTACTCGACATCAGGAACCTGCAGTTTTTTCCGAGTTGGCTCGGCTTCAAAGAGATCATCAGAAAATCCTCCGAACTCCATGGCAACTGTCAACAGAACAATTCACAAAATTGTATATAAGCTAAACAGAAATTATACAGTACTATCACATTAGCATTCAAGTTCATAAATCTGTATCAATGTCTTAAAAGCAGGGGTGTGAGAGCAAGATTGCAAAAAAATCTGAAAAAATCTGAAATGAAAAGTGTGCGCGAAGTCCCTTACCTTAGGCCGGCCGGGGTTCAAGGCTCGATGCAGCCATGTCACTCGGCGGTACGGTGTGCATGCAGCGCATGCTAGCTGGCGGTGTGCATGCTAGCGCCAGCGAAAAAATACACGGGGGCGGCGGGCGAATTCGCCCCCGAAAAAAAAAAATTTGCCCCCGAAAAAAAAAATTATCACTTACAGCATTATAGCTTATTAGTAGCCCCTGAAATTCAAAAAAGAGCCCGGAAATTTGTAGCCCCCTAAAGTTGGAAAAGTAGCCCCCGAAAATGGAGCCCCCGAAATAAAAATATTAATTTTTTCGCAGGCTAGCGCTGCGGGTAGCACAGGCGCGCGTTCGTTCAGCTCAGGTGAAAGGCCACGCCGCAAGCTAAACCTCGCCGCTAAATGCACACGTGTGTGATTTCCGCATGTGCTAAATACGAAATTGCTACGTTGTACACTGTAGCACTCGATATATGTCATCAAAATATGCTAAACCATTGAGTGCTAATACTCAAAATAATCGGAAATTAAAAATAATCGGAAATTAAAAATTAAAAATAAGCGGAAAATTAAGATTGCTGTTTGAGGTAAAAAGTCGGAATTCCACGTTAAATCGGAGGTCTCATACCCCTGTAAAAGAAATATGGATGTAAATATTTTTAGTGTGATCTAAATTTTTTAAATGTACCTATTTAGCACAAGGCCAAGGGCCCTAACTAAGCACACAGCAACATTACAATAGCGTTGTGCGGAGATCAACCTCTTCCGCCTGCGAGCTGCTGCACTATCCAGAACCAAAAAAAAATTTGTCAGCCGATTCCTCCCTCCATTTACCAGCAAATGCAAAAAAACAACTTTTGTTTATGTGATCCACATGCACAATGTAGACAAAATTATTTTGTCCTGTCCTTTTTCCATAGCGATGCGTCCTTAAATACAGCGTTAATTTACATTATTTTTTGTGAAGTTTGGGAGCTACTTAGACACAATATTTATCCTTCTTTCATTTTTGATCTATAATTTTAAATATCAGCAATTAATATTATCTGGAATTATGCAGAAATCAATTTAGCCAAAAATCAACACACCTTCCCACTCTCTATCATCTATGTCTATGATGATCCGTTAGAGGCAGAGACTATTGTGTCTTCTAAGTTCTAGAAATGACATGTTAAATAAATGAATGATATCGCTCTCTTAAGTCTTAAAGGAGAAATTCAAAGGGAATAGAATCAAGTTATTATGGTTTATTTTATGATAGAATGAGTTATTAAAGCAATTTGTGCAGTTAACAAGTCATGAAAGTGTTCAGTTTCATGTTTTATGAAAATAAAATTTTAGTGAATTGACCCTCCCCTTTACCATGAAATCGGCACAGCAAAGTGGCTTTGTGCGTGACGTAAGAGCCGGGCTTTGCGCTCACGACAGCTCTAGCTCGAACGGCGATCTACACGCAAATGTTCATAGAGTGGACGCAGTTCTACTCTCTCAAAACGATTGAATATTGCCTGAATAATCAATATCTGACACACAGTTGTCCTCCCATGTCCTGAAACATATCCTAATGTCAATATTCATGTCATTATTGGCATTGAAAAAGTGTCAATCTCCGTAAAATAACTGTTTACAACTCACCATTTTGCCGAATTGTTGTTCATATGTACACGGAGATAGTATGAAAAACAAATCTATTATAGCTGTGTTTCAAAACAAAATAACCTACCTAGTAGAATCATGTTCCGAGCTAGAATTGCCTTTGTTATAACAATATATAATATTTCTTATCCATTTCAATATGTCAATAACTGGTATAATTACATAGAATAGTGTATTTCTCACCGTTTTGTTTTGGTTTTGTTTCGTTTCGTAAAAGTTTCGTCCATCGAGAAATACATGCAAGCGCACGATCGTATACCCGGCCGTATACTGTGCATATTGTGTATGTTATTGAACTAAAACTAAAAGTTAATACAGTCCACCACACGATCACGATCTCGCTCTAGAATTACATCTGACAGTTCAACATGGACGAAGAATTTCAACAAAACAGCCTGTTAATGGACTTTGAAGTATCCGTGGAGGAGCAAGCTAGCTAGCTAACACGTGCACTCGTTTGTTTTGATGCGCGCGCAGGAAATGTAAATCCGCCAGCGCTATCAGCCGTATAGGTAATGCGGCTGCCAATGTTCAGAGAAATCGCGGATGAATCGTAACAACACAGGAGATCGCGAATCTAATTCACTCGACTTTTCAAGCTAAACCATGAAACTAGCCATGAAAGATCGACTAAAGTAATAACTATTCTTCGTTTTTTTTTATTTCATTTGATTCATAATGATTATTAACTGTTTGTTTCCATAATGGAAGTGGTAAATTCTCCGTCTGATATGTCAAAGTGAAACTACATGTTGGTAAAAAATCGCCTGCTCCCAAATCTTTGCAGGCCTACTGCACGACACAGTCGTATAGTTTCCCCTTCTTTTTTCACCTTTTTCAACTTTTTTGTCACAAACAATACATTTGTTGGAATATCATGATGAAAATATAAATGAGAAGCAAATTACAAACAATGTAGTATTATAATTTATTCTTGGTAAGGGAAAAATAGCACATAAGTTGAAGCTTGTCTTTCCAGCCTGGTATGTTATACGCTTATCTACATACTAACCGCGGTAGCCGCCTGGGCTTCAAGCCCGGTTCTTACGTCACAGCTAAAGGCCGTTTCGTTTAGCGATTGAGCGAATATGTCCCTGGGAATAGGGTGATGTTTTCACCCTAATTTCGCTTTTATGGAAGCGTTATATTGTTTGAATGTCAGTCAAGCTCATTCTATGGCTTATAAGCTTTCTGTAGATATGAATATCGTCATATTTAGGAGTTTTCTTTGATTTTCTCCTTTAACTTGAACTTCATTTATTTATAATAATTCAAATATTGTCATTGACAAACACAAATCAACATCGGAAAATTGATTATCATCATATTTAGCCCAATTAATGATAACGTATATGATCCAAGGCTTACAAGTTACTTACACTTTACAGTACACTACTTTTTTGTTTTGACATGTATGATCAAATTTGTCAACAGACTTACATATATTTGAACATATGGGACTACTATTGTAATCAAAGTGTGAAATGTACAATAAATAATGCCTTCAACTTACGATCCTTATTGTTTTTATTATGATTTAAAAACAATGAGAAAATTACGATTACCTTAATAGAATCGGGTAGAAAAGGTGGCGATCTTCAGAACAATAATCAGGAACTATGAATAGGACAATTTAACCGACAATTTCAGCATCAGCTCCCGACATCAACAACAACCTTCCCACGTTATGCATGCGGATTTTATGCGCATACCGGTACCATAATCAATCCGGGCCCCATGCATGACCTATTTTTAAAGGATTGCATGCATGCCATGAAGATTTGTGAATAGCGCCGTCTGTAGTTTAATGCATTAAAGGTTTTTTTAATACATTTTTTTGCAAAAAGCGCTATGAAAATGAAGTTGTCATTAATATTATTATTTGTATCATTATCATCATTTATAAGCAATACTATTATTATATTATCAATTTGTTTGGCCTTCTGCCTTTTTGGTTTTCCATTGCCTGTTTTTATATTGTCAATAAAGAATAAACAAAAACAATAATAATACAAATAATTAAAACAAATCATCATCATCATCATCATCATCATCATCATCATCATCATCATCATCATCATCATCATCATTATCATCATCATCATCATCATCTTCTTCATTATCATCATCATCATCATCATCATCATCATCATCATCATCATCATCATCATCATCATCACCATCATCATCATTATCATTATCACTACCACCGGCATCACCATCCTCACCACCATCACCATCATCATCATAATCACCATCATCACCATCATCACTATCATCAATATTATCATCTTCTTCATCATCATCATTGCAATCATCGTCGTCATCATCATCATCATCGTCATCACCATCATCACCATCATCATCATCATCACCATCATCATCATCACCATCATCCTCATCGTCATCATCATCACCATTATCATCATTATCACCATCATCCTCATCATCATCATCACCATCATCACCATCACCATCATCATCCCCATCATCACCATCATCATCATCACCACCATCATCACCATCATCACCATCAGCACTATCATCAATATTATCATCTTCTTCATCATCATCATTGCAATCATCGTCGTCATCATCATCATCATCGTCGTCATCATCATCATCACCATCATCACCATCATCACTATCATAAATATTATCATCTTCTTCATCATCATCATTGCAATCATCGTCGTCATCATCATCATCATCGTCGTCATCATCATCATCATCATCATCATCATCATCATGTACTATATATTGTATGTGATTACTGTTAAAACATAATTTACCATCAAACATCATCCAGATTGTCTTCTCTCCTGTTCAAACAGACTGTAACATAGAAGTACTCAGAGACTTTTCAATTTGTTTTGATCGTTTGGAAAGCCAAAGCTCCCAAGTTTTATTTTAAACGCGAATTCATGCATAGTATACTAAGTCATTAGTATACTTGAATCCCTCCAGCTTCTTCAAGTGATAACATACCACAGGTATAACGAACCTTGTTAGATCTTATACAAAACATAATGATGATATATTGTGGTTTGGTCACAAAAAAATACAAAAACATAACACAGTTTATACCATTCCCTTAACCATACACGCTAATATATTGCATTGGAGAAAGAAGCGCGTGTAAAACATATAACATGCCGGACAACATTATATTCGACTAAACATGTTTGAAAACATCTCAACATGAAATTGGCATTGTTTTAAGGAATAAACATAACCAGATATATAAAAATCAATAGAGCAAAAGAACAATAAAACGTATAAAAGACTAAAGTATACCCTCGCCCCTTCAATTAAGCTCGTCTTCAAGTTATTGTTAACATAATTATTATTACACCATAGCACCTATAGGAATGTATCGCATTTTATTATATACATTTTAAAATGATTTATTTAAAAAAATATGTTTCTTTTAATTTCAGTTCATTTAAAAATACGCGAATTTATAAATTACATAACTTATCACTTTTAGACAGTTAAATCATTGACAACCTGTTTAAGAAAGACACAATTATATAGCGTATAGGCCTAATTCGATGTATCAATGTATGTGTCGTTCTAATACCTATGCATGCAGCGCTCATTCCCGAGCATTTCAAGTTTAATTGTCTTTAGACATCACGAATAATCATATACGAATAAAACGACTCATGAAACTAATCAAGTTATGTAAATGAAAAGCGCATATAATTTATCAAATCAGATCACCAGAAATAGGACGAACAAGAATAAGATTTTTAATATTTAGAGCAAGACAGCATAACGGTGTAATAAATAACAGACACAATTTTCCTTTATACTTATTAAGAGCCAACTATTTGTTATCGCACATAACAGATATTACAATTATTACACGCATTACTAATGCATAAAGCATAAGACTAGACATCTCTATTAAATTTGAAGCTTTATACGCTTTTAAAAAAAAGAAGAGACTTTTGATTAATAATGTTATCGTAAACTGTTAACAAATTTAATTATGCCTATGTTGATCTCATTCTGTAAATCAATTAATGTTTCCTATTGCTGAAGTGCAGTGCATGGACACTAATTAGTTATTTGGCAAACTTTATATAATAATTTAACGAAAAGATGTCCTTCTATTAAGAAATTACCTTGTATTAGTAAGAGTGGGTAATCGTGAAAATCTTATCATAGATTAATCGTAACAAATGGGCCAGGGTCCTGGCGTTTTGATAATTTGGAACTACAACTTATTTTCTAGAGTTTCAGGCTTAATCAATGTGTTAAGGGAAAATTGGAAGCCAACCTTACATTTTACCTCGAATTAAAACAATGGTGTATTCATTATTACATCACCTATATAATACAAAGTAGTGTAATCGCAAACAAATCTTATCATGGGATTAAAACTAAATGTAACAACTCGGTGCAAAGTTCGAAAGCTTTGACAGTTGCAACTCTATCTTATTATTTGCAGTTTGACATTCAAAAGGTTAATGGAGATGGCCTTGGTATAAGCTTTACCTCGTATATAAAACAATGGTAATCGAGGTAGTATCTCCTAATGCGATCGTGAAGATCTTATCATTGGATTAAAAGTAACAACTTGGTGCAAAGTGCGGGAGTTCTGACAGTTGCAACTATTTTCTGTTTACTGTTCGTCGTTTAACATGGAAAAGGTGAAAGAAATCTGACGTTCCTTAAATTTTCTCAAATTACCCCCAAAACACAATGATTATGATACTGTCACCAAGTGTAGCCGCGAAAGATCTTGTCAGGGATTAAAATGTAACATTTGGGGGCCAGGTCCGGGAGTTTTTGACAGATCCAACTATCGATCTCTCCTTTTGTTCTTGACAATTGTTGGAAGCAGCGAAATATAAATCTCAATGCCAAACAAGGCAGTATCAAACGAAACAACAAGGTCCAGGACCTCTGTCAGATTAGCTGCCATTATTGACTTATTTTGTACTTCTTATTGTCATTGAAATGCGTGTGTTTTTTTGGGGGGATATGCAGCGCAAAATCCTAACCGCAAATAATGAAAGCCTAACCTTCAACCAAATAAGGCAATGCCAAATTGGTGTCGAACTTTGTTCAATCCTTAACGCAAATAATTGATAACTGTTTTGACGACATTCAATTACTTCAATCAGCAGATTTATGTCGCCTGCAGCTGCAGCATATAGGCCTTCTCCATGCACAATATTCATTGTGCATTTTGTTTTATCTTCTGCCATATTATTGATCAAGGTCGTAACCAGGCTTTTAATCTTGATTTGATTCCAATTCCAATTCCAATTTTGATTTAATTTCAAATTTGCCTTTGATTTTGTATTTTAATTTCCAACTGAAAGTAATGTATTGAGAAGAAAAACGATTAAAGGTAGCCAGTGAAATACAAATTATATTCCATAAATGTATTCACTACTCACGATTATTATCCTCACCACAATGACAACACGAAACATGAATTCATATTTTTTTTGGAAAACACACGTAAACGTAACATCTGGGGGCAGTGTCCGGGAGTTTTGATTAATAGTAACTATTACTTGTCTTAGCGATGGTTTTATGAGGTAAATATGGGGGTATACTATACACCTTGTATAAAAATAATCGTCATAAGGAAATACAATGTAGTAAGAAATGATATGCATAGTTAAACTAAAATCAAAAACACATGTTTGAGTTGTTGAATAAACACCGAAAATGTATATTACGTGAATAAACATTGACCATAACAATATGCTAACCACTTTATATAAATGAAGGTAGCAGCATTTTTATATTCGCAGCTCCTCTATCACATATGCTGCCACATTGTAACTCTTACAATCCTGACGGTGCCAATTTGCACGTACACAATACTCTGTCACACACACATAATTACGCAATGCATATATAGACAGTTTCTCTGATATAGGAAGAGTTAAGCATGAGCATATATCTCACACACAGGTGAAATAAACAAGAAAATAGAAATGGTTCGATCACGTCTTATTTCCTTACTTCTTCATTACAACCAAGACTCATTCCCTATTATGTGCCACGGGTAGTTTGTACATGGCATGCAACATGTGTCTTCAAGAAACACACCCTAACAATTCTTTTAAAACCAAACTCCACCAGCGACCGCTTTGCACAGTAGATTTCATACCGCCCGGTCTCGCTCTGTGGCCAGTGGTGACTCTTCCACTTCGTGACTTCTCCTGTGTTTTGTTGGGCCAATTTTAGCTTCGAGCTTCTATATAGACCCTATCGCCATTTAGATACATGAAACAGATTTCGATTCAAAATGCCAGCTGACGCTGTGTTTAATTGCCATTATTGCATTGCTACAAAAGTAGCATGGCTCTTTGAAAACTTGATATTGATTGCGTCCATTTTGAATCTTGGAAACCCCCACATAAAAGGCACTTTTGGTAATAACTTCGTTTCATAAACAACATTTTACATGCCATTATCATGAACAAAAAATGAATAATTGCATTTGCATTTTCGTCATACTACACTAACTTTTGCTTCGACTAAAAAATACTCCCCTTCCCTATCCGGGGCTATGACTGGGGGTTCTAACGCGTAGTTGACGAATATGTGACAATCTTCTTTCATTTTCTTCTCCTCATCTACTTCTACTTCGTGTTCGTTACCGTCCTCATCTCGTAGATGGTTTCTCGGGATGAATTTGCCGAGGAACGAGAGGAGGACGGGGAGGAAGACCAAGCCGTGCATCGCGCCGAACGACATCGCCAGGAAGAGCGTCTTGAAGAAAGTCCGAAAGAGGTAGGTGGGTGCGGTGGCGAGTGGGCTTAGGGCGATCATGGAAGACAGCGCGCCCTGTATGATGGGCATGCCTACCGCGTAGAGTGCGGTCACCGCGCGCTGATTCGGGTCTTCATTTGGCGACGAAACAAACGCGTAGGTAATGTGCGCGGAAAAATCGACGCTGAATCCGATGCAGAGGATGATGTTGACCATGGAGACAGTGTCGAGGCTCACTCCCCAGAGGGACATGTACCCGATGACGGCGGCGTCGATGCTGATGGCGCATAGGGTGACGAAGAAGGCGCAGATCGGGTGCGGGATCATGACAAGCGAGACGATCATCATGCACGCCATGGCAATGCCCAGCGTCTGCATGAGCGCGGGTACCGTACCGACGTATTGGTCGTACACCACGAACATCGGGTGGAAGGTCACCATGTCGTACGGAGAATCAAAGGCTATCGCGCGCGCCTTCATCATCATATCGCGCTTGCGCATCGCGCTGTACATATCTTTGCTCGAGACCAGGAATCGCGATGCTTTGATGCCGATGGCTGTTGCATTGTCCGCTCCGTACTCGAATGTTATGTCTAGTTCGAACTCTTTGAAGCGGTAGTCAGTCAGGAACCGGTTCTGTAAAATATAAATGAATGTTTCCCTGTCGACTTCGCTGGTGCCGAATATCGCGCGCAGATACTGCGCGTAGACTCTCAGCCACGATTTTGAAACCTCCGCCCCGTGAAATAATTCCGTGCTCTCCATGTCCATAAGCGTTTGGTCGAGCGAGTCCTGCGTCGTCGCGTTCCAGTAGTCGACTTCCTCGGTGACGGCGACGCTGACTATGGGGCCGTACTCGCTGAAGTAGTCCTCGAGCTCCTTGTAGAAGCGCCACGCCGGTGAGCCATCGCGCGCCAGGTTGCGGAGCTTCAGCCCTTCCGTGATGTTCATGCAGCCGTAAATAGCGCCGCCGAGGTAGATAACAAACAGCCCCACCACGATGACTTTCACCCACGAGCGCATGATGAACGGCCCGTAATAGTCGCGGAACATCACCATGATCGGGTGGATGATGTGCGAGGCCGGCTTCTTGCACTTGGAGTCGGGCTGCGGCACGCCACCGGCGCAGAAGATACTGTACAGCTTGTTGGGGCTCTCATCTTTGGACAACACCTTCTTGCACGTGTAGCAGTGGACGTTTCTCGCCTCCCTCTCCCCGGTAAACGCCATACACGCGCCGAAGAACGTGATCTGGTAGAAGTACGCGAAGAACATCGCGACGCCCGCGTAGATGCAGAAGGACCGGATGGCCGGCAGCGAGATCGTCGCGCCGATGATGAAGGCGAGGATCGTCGTCAGGTTCGTAATGGTGATCGACACGGCTGCCTCCGAGTAGGTCCGCCCCATGCGCTCGTGGACGGGCAGGTAGATGCTGAGTTGACGCCAGCCGGCGATCATGATAAACATGTTGTCGACTCCGACACCTGAAAAGGGAATTAGATGGGGAAAAGGACATTGTTTTTAGTAATTTACTAGATTATTTTCCTGTCTTCCATAGGTATTTATATTGTGCAATTGGGATTCATTTTCTTTGTTAATAATCAACACCAGCATCATTATTTCCTGTTCGTCACCATAACTTTAAACTTTATCATCATCGCTGTCCCCACCATCGACATTTACAAGCACTACGGATTATCACTCTCATAATTATGATCCAAACTATATATGTATAAAACAAAATTGAATTAAGTTAATATTCTATTTAATCGCTTTCCAATTTCCATTATTTAATATTACTTTCCACTATAAACCCGTCGTCTATACATATTATTGTGGCTGTTTCGTATTCTTATTCCTTCCCGCTTCATAAGTTTTACCCCTGTTGTATATTCGCTCTAGTTTTGTTCATATACCATCTATATACTTCGCGTTCGCGTCGTAAAACAGATGGAAACTCACCGATGATGAGGAAGGGCATGAGCGAGACGATCTCGTTGAACTCGAGGCCGCAGTAGCTGAGGAACCCGAGCGAGGAGACGATGGCGAGGGACGCCGACACCACCCCGATGAGGCCCAGCCACGGCTTGCTCTGCACCCAGTCGCGCATGATGCACGAGCCGACGGCGAATATGACCAGCATAACGAACGTCGCGACGAACAGCGGGATGACTCGCTTGCTGGATTCACCGACCTCGTCCGCGAGACCAAAGCTGGTCTCGTACGAAATCACGATGTGTTCGGCCGTCGCTGAGAACTTTTCCACCTATAAATGGACATCATAATAGAGAAACAAATGAATATTGTTTTAGAATGTTTTTCTCAAATGATTTGCTCTTGCATAATGATTCCATCTCTTATACATATCTCACAAATAAATCATTATGTATACAGTAATTATGAGAGTCAATAAGGGGCCTAAATTGTTGACCCTAGCAGAATCTTCTTTAGAGGATAATATGATATACATAAAGGACCAAATATTGTATATATAGACACATACACAGACAGCTGGAAAAGGGGCTGATATACAGAACAGTAAAACATTGTGAAAATATAAAATTGTCGAAAATAATGACTAATAACATAATGATAACCTAACCCTATTAAAAGATGTTGCGAACAGAATTCACATCCCATATATAGCGACAAAATAATGACTGACTGTCCCCGACGGGTCGTACCTCTTCAACGAAGTGTTCCTCCCACACGTAAGCCACTTCTTCCGCCTCATACGTCTCCCGCGTCACCGAGTAGATCAGCAGCAGAGCTTTGGCGCTCTCCATGACGTCACTTCCGGGGTAGAGTTCCACGCCGCCAATCTGGTTGCCGATGAACACGCGGTGCGCCGCAGCGGCGGCGGCGTTCTGAGCGTCGTTAGGAGCGGCCATTCTGGCGGCAGCCTGGGGAGCGTTATCGGCACCATCGGCGTCGTTATGCGCGACGTTCTGGGCACCGGGAGCGCCATTACCAGCACCAGCGGCGTTATTTTGTGACGCAGCCATCTGCTCCTGCTGCTGCTGCTGCTGCAGCCGTTGTAACTCCTGCTGATGTTGTAACATTTGCTGTTGCTGCTGCTGTCGCTGCTGTAACTGCATCTGCATCTGTTGCTGCTGCTCTGGCGTCATCGACTGCTGTTGTGACGCCGATTGCGGTGGCGGCGGCGACGAGGGAAGCGCGATGAATGGGAACGTCAGATTCATGTGGTCGATGTAGGCGACGCTCGGGCGCAGAATCTGCATCAGGAGGTTGTCGTGGCAGGCGTTGAGCCACGTCTGGCAGACGTGCGCGTAGCTGAGCCCGTCGGTGTGGTTGTGGCTGAAGGTGAACGTGCGCACGAGGTCGTCGAGGCGCGCGATCTCGTCGAAGGCGGCCGTCGTCAGCACGCTGCCGCCGTTCTTCTCCCGCACGATGATGCTGCCGCGCGTCTGTAAAAAAACGAAATGAAATAATATTATTATACATTTCGTTATGTATTTTAGTCACTATTGAGGTGTTCTACCCTTTTTGATTTTCTCTATCATTCTTTAATTGATATTTTTGAGAATGGATCGTAGCAACAGTACGGTAATTCATAATAATTTGGGATTTGAATAGCCCGAAATAAGATACAAAGACACTAACATTTAATCTGCATTTAAAAAGAGAAAAGGTGAGTTATATGTATCTATCCTTATAATATTTGAATAGTAAACTATACATTCTCTTATTATTATCATCTTGGTTTTGATGGGTTTTTTTTTTTACACAAGCCAAATATTATAACAACTTACTTGTCGGTCGATGAGCTCGCGGTCGGGCAGGAATTCGGTCTCGTTGTCGCCGGACTGGAAGTGCGTCTTCATCACCTTGCCGTCGGCCATGCCCGTGCTGCCCTGCGGCGTGAACAGGTAGACGACGTCGTCCTGGATGGTGAAGCGCGTGATCCCGTGGACACACACGATGGCGACCAGGAGCGGCATGAGGAGGAAGAAGGTGCGGTGGAGCGAGACGACTTTCCCGAGCTTGTAGAACGCCGTCGTCATGAAGCGGTCGATGCAGCGGTAGTCGTTGGGCATCTCCGGTTGATGCTGGTCCGTCGGGTTCCCGTACATGGCGGCGTCGTTTTTGAACTCCTTTTTCTTCGCGTCGTTTTTTAACTCCTTCTTCATCGCCTCGGTTTTGTACGCGTTCGCGGCGGCTTCTTGTTTGTACGCCTTCATCTTCGCGTCGCTTTTGTATACCTTCATCGTTGCACTGTCGTTATACGCTTTGGTCATGTTTGTGTCGTTTTTGTATGATTTCTTGTTGGCGTTGTTTATATACTCTTTCATCGTTTCCTTACTTCAAGCTATAAAAAACACCACGTGGAGCTAAATAGTTGTTATCATCATTCTCTCTAAATTCGACGGCGAGTTTCATTTATATAACGATGAAGTAAGTTTTTTGTATCTTCAAATGTCAAAAACAAACGTTGTTCTGACGGCGAAAGTGATACGATGCTCGATGTATAATTGCACATAAACGTTGGTCACGGGTCGTAGTCTCGTAGATCAAGCGAAAGTCTGCGTATCACCAACTGATAAACCTGTGAAAACAACCAAAATAAAAGGGGAATGTGTTATCATGTGATTGTGTTTAAATGACAAGGAACATACATAATTGATTATGACGGATTCAATTAACATTCCTTGATACCGGTAATAGAAATTTGGCATGTTTTGGGGAATTATCGTCCATTGCCCGCAATAATTATTAACCTCATTTCATTACATTATCTCTTCACATTCGATTAAATAAGTGTGACAACGGATGTGTATTTTTCACATTACCAAAACAAAAGATGGGAATGCACATTATTGTCATCGTGATTGTCATTAGAATAGCGGTTGCCTGCAGGAAGTATTGGACGCACGCATGATATAGTAAAATAAGGGTAATTATCAAAACGAAGTGAGAGCAGTTGTCATGGCGATAGAAGCTACATAGATTGGGGGAAAGTGGCAAGGGGTTAGGGATAATGGGGGCATTACCGCCCCCCCTCGATAACTTTTACAGCCCCCTCCCGACTGCCCCTCCCTGTAGAGAAGGAGTAATTCAAATACGTATATCAAGTAATTGTTGTCCGAATTATCATCAGATAGTTGAATTTAATATAGGTAAATTTATTTCAGTCCGTTGATTTATGCAAACAAAAAATATGATCTATGTAATACCATAATACTCAATGAATTATGCAAAACATTTATACCATCGACTAATACAAAATTACGTCGACGGTCGCGATTTTACCCAGGTTTAATTCTGTCCCGCTGTTGAACATTCGCGCCAATATGTTTATCATTTTGTATAAGCTTCCACCCTCCTCCTGATAACCACTGTCCCCACATCATCATCTGTGATCATCTGTGATCTTCAACCTTGATAACCTTGATTTCGCCACAAAATAATCACAAAGAGTATAACCCCCTGAAGCAACCATTACTACATTTAACTGCGATATGGGACACCTAGCTATACTCAGCTAAACTATGAATACTTCGTGGATATATGACATTGACAAACAAACATCCAAACGTACACAACGGTCTCAAATTACAAATCATGACCTTAATATGAAAATTGATATTTCGAGTAGTACACAGTTCGTTTTTATTTATTCGAGTGACCAAAAATAAATTCGTAGACATGCATGGTAGAGGTGCAAACAGGGGTACTGTTAGCTATGTCCTACATGATTATTACCCATCTACTTTAGAAACACAGGCGACATTTGATACAGAATGGGTTCACAAAAGGTGGACATTTGACGTGAGGAGTTAAAAAACCGTGAAATTGGTACTAAGAAAAAATGCAGTGACATCAAATTTTGGTTGTCATTGTTGTGATGGTTATAGTTTCATAGCGGAAGTGGTAACATAACAAAACACGCATAAACAAAGAAACGCACAAACAAACACACACACGCACATACACACACACACACACACTCGCACACACAAAACTAACAAACAAACACACGCAAACATATTGTGCTACTAAATGAATAGACAATTCGAAACGCACAATCCTATGATTATACAGCTCATCATTGACATATTTTTTTACTTGTCGTCTCCCGTATACGATGGATGACATATGAATTTTTTTTAAACACGGTAATTATTTTGGGGGAGACAAGCTGAGCGCTACCTGGTACGATATCCCTGGATTAAAGATTAACCACAGACGAACCGTGCAGAGTTGAGACCGATAAGCATCAGCGCGACTATATTACTCAAAGATTCAAAGCAAGATATGGTTCAGATTTAGATCACTCATTTATAATTATCATGACTGGCGCAATAATCATAATTATAATGACGAATTCGACCTTATGTTAAGTTCAATGAGCGCTGACACAATTTAGACATGATTTGGATCAGAATTAATACTCACTGGATGCATTGATTCTTTTATTTGGAGAAATTTGAACTAAGGCTACGCTAACTACTTCTGTGGTGGGACAATTCACGATGAGATTGTAATCAGGGTCCCGTTGCAGAAAGAATTGCAATCGATTGTAGGTTACAATTAATTGCAAACTTGTCAGAAAATATATACGCATTTGAAGTAATCAGATTTGCGCATTTAGTCACATGATCTGACTTGCAATTAATAGCAACTTTACAATAATTAATATCGAGCGTATATCTTTCTACAACGGGGCCCTGGAGTGGTATTAAGATTGGGGTTATTGATATTAGTTGTCTTTTGTCTGACAAACTTTTATTTTGGGGTATTTCCAGGGTATATGTGAGGGTGTGCGTGTGCACGGATTTACCTATAGACCTACAGCTTATACAGAGAGTGGTGTAGCGTGGTTATGTTCATGGGGGGGGGGGGGCAAATTATATATTGTAGAGCAAACCTTGTTATTTGTTGTATTTACCTATATGTTTTGTCAAATTATTGGTAGGGCACGTGCCCCCCCCCCCCCCCCCCCCACCCTAGTGTTCCTGTAGCTACGCCACTGTACACAGACAATGTCTGATAGAGCATCAAAATCATTTTGGATTCGAACTTTATATTATGAGTTTAATCGAAGGTGAATTCCGGTGTAATTCACCATAAACAGTCAAAACACTTAAATCCAAATCCAAGTTCCTTATGGCGGGGAAATATACGCGTGTCCGTTAATCTCTTAACCATTTCATTGTCATGGCAAACATGGCAACATAAAACTATGGTCTTTACACATTTATTCTCAAGATTCAGTTCCTAAATGGTTAATTTCCTTGCTGAGGTGTTTTAATTTAATCTGACAACATTTTACTAAAATAAAGTTCTCATGTCATGTTATACGTGAAGGTCGATGACTGAAAAATCGTGTTTCCTTCAAGATTCGATTTTAGATGGTTAATTTCCTTACTAAAGTGTGTTAATTTAATCTGACAACATTTTACCATGTTTACATAACAAAGTTCGCATGACATGCTATACGTGAAGGTCGATGACTATATAATTATACAAAAAGTTCGTTTAAAAAAAAATTATATGGTGGCATGGCTCAGTGGTGTCCGTCTCGCGCACAGTGTATCACGGGTTCGATCTCCAGATTATATACCAAATGTTTTCATATAGTACTTTTTTCCGTCGATAAATGTCCATGATAGTCACCAACGGTTTATTAATTGCATAGACTAACGTGATGGAATTGAAGTGGTTGAATTTCATTCAAGTTAAGTTAAACAAGTAAGAACAAATTTAGCGTATATAGGCATGTTCATTTGAGACGGGTAAAACTTCATTCACTCTTGATATATTTCACTAAAATTATATTACATTAATGTCACGCTTATTCACCATACTTTCAGTTTTACCAAGGAATTTTGTTTAAAGTGTTATTGGTATATAGTTCTTGTTACGAAACTTTAAAAAAAGTGGTGCAAGATAATACCCTCTACGAAAACATCCCTTCAGGAGCGAATTCAGAGAGCCATGACATTCTAAACCCTGGAACATAAATCTGCTATTCTTTGCCTGATCTATTGAACCATCGCACGTAGGTTGGTTGAACATAATCGTAAAGCAGACAAAGAAATAAAATACTAACCAATATTACCAATACTGCGACTTTGGCCTCTAAAAATTATAATATATTGCACAGTGCATGCGATACAGTGCATGCACATGAGGCCCCCACGGGGTCAGAAGGGTTGACGGGTTATTGTGCAGCTAACCCTACGTCAACACCTCACGTGTGAACCTGGGGTATTGGGTGCAATCTGCGCTGATCAGTGGGTTGAATTTAACACCGTCATTTAACTTCATAATATGAATGGATAAACTTATTACCAGAATGTTCAAAGATAGCAAGAAAACGATCATAAAAGAAATTTTAAAAGGACCCTACATAAATAGCAACTATTGCTAGTGATGAGTAAGACCCCTTTTTCATTTTTTTTTTAGGTTCATGCATGCTACTTCCACTTCCACTCTCGTAGTTCTTTTGTATTAATTATACAATGTGACATCTTTAGTAAAGTAACAGTAATGTATTGGAAATGGAAAAGATAAATTGAACTTGGTATTACCGCATTACTATTCATTGTACCCTTAAGTTCCAATCATGATTGGTGTCAATGCCAGGTGGTATGAACCCGTGTTTGGGGTGATGGCCCAGCATCTGGGGACGCGGTGTAAACCCAGGTCTGGTTTAGAGCAACAAACAACCCATACCCAACCAAGTTCATGTGTACGTTTAGTCTATCGAGGTTTCTATCAAAACGATCGTATTAACAATGGCCCCTCTGCATGCTATTGCAAAGTATGGTACAAACAACTTATTCACGGTTTTGCACTGAACATAATATTTTTCGTTGAGCGAGTTTTGAATAAACACGCACACTCGTTTATATACGTCCAAGTTCATAAACTCGTTGTATTTTGAGCATATGGTTGATATATTATGGTATAAATTAATGATCGTTTCTGCAAGTTCAGTATTATACATGTATTAGTTACCAGGGGTCAATAATTTATAAGGCGCTTTCTGTTGACCCCACATACTCTTAAAACTCTACCATATGTTTGTGTTTGTACATTTGTCTGTTGTAGTTTTATATGTTTTATTTTTTTATTTTTATGAAGAATTAAATCAAATTGAATTGAATTGAATTAACTGCTGACAGGCAAGTCTCTAGTTGAGTAATGATATATCACTCGCTTATTTTCACTGAACATCCAGAGCTTATATGGGCTTGGACATAATCCATTCAGTTAATACGATTTTATGTATTTTATATTCAAAATGCAGAGATTGAATATAATTTATTTCGCTGAGCAATACTATTATTCAGATAATAAAGATTTCGAACACATGTATAAAATAATACACAAAAGATGGTTTATGAAAGTTCCCGGTGCGCATTATTCTTATTTTGTTCTTAGATACTAAAATCGCCCACGAGACAATTGTAGAAAGTAAATACGCACTATATAATCGAACAAATTGATTACATATTGTAACAGTCGTAAAGCATATTTAATAAGAAAAACTAATACTAGCTTTGTCCTCGTAACGACTAAGAAGACACGTGAACTGAAATTCAGATCGTAGTATAACAAAGATAAAATTACACATCATCAATATGTTCCCTTCTCAAAATGAATGTCATCCTGGATTTATTTTTGAAGAACAAAACATATGTCCACAGAGCTAGCATATAACAAAGAGCAAACACGAAGATATACAGTAACTGGACAATCAAATCGAAACTTATCCATTTTCGTTATAACAGTTTATATATTCTTTACAAATCAAACAACATAACCATATTGAATATATTAAACAAAAGCAGCTGACAATTTGTATTTCACGAGAAGTTGACGACTTAACATTTCAAAACTATCATTAATACATCGAAAAGTGGAGATGAACATAGTTGGTCATCTGCCACTCGGCTGCCACTATCAGAAATGCTTACCTTTGTTTATGAATTATATCAATTAAAAGTTGAAATCCGTATGTGACCAGTCTTGGAACAGAAGTAAGTAAGACCAAATAAAATCCTCACTCGATCACAATGACAGAAACACCAAATGATAGGAAAACGCGACAAAAGAACTAGCCTATCCTCGATGTGACACTAACGAAACGCGAATGTCAGCGCAAATAAAAAAAAAAATGACAAAATCCTCTTTGTTTATCTCTCTCTCTCTCTCTTCTTCTCCCTGTATCTTTTATCATTACAATCACATATAGGGCAATCCGTGGGCAACAGAAGGAGGACCACAGACTGTTACGTAACAATTGTTCTAATTAGATAGACAAAAAAGACACGAAAAGTTCGTTCTAATCAGCACAATTCTTCTCTTTATGATCTGTGCCGCCACTTCGCGCGCCTACGTACAGTCTGTGTCGTCAACTTCGTCACCCGCGCGGATTTGCGTGCCGTGCCGTGCCGTGCCGTGCTCAAAGACGCGCGCGCGTCAACTCTTCTCGCCATGTGTTCGCACATTGTGAGCCATTGACATACATGGATTATGTGTACCCTATCCATTGCCTTAAATACTGAACGGTTGAATAAATAATCCGTTCATGCTACAAACGAAACTGAGATGTAGACTCACTTTTGGGGTCGGTTGTCGTTTTTTGTTTTTTTCTAGCTGTAGTTCTAATCCAACAGGATTCCCTATGTTCCTGTTTTATTTCTCATGCCCAAGCCCTAAGTATTGGTCTCTCAGTTTATCATTTAAAGCCTACGTGGCTCTTTAATGTGTGTGCAGTAAGTGTTTTAAAAGTATTTAGATGGCGTCCGCTTTCCTCAATCTTCGAGGGCAGTGATGCTTCTAGTATTGTTTATATCGCTGGTATATAATTGCAAACTGGATGACTGGTGAACAAACTTTGGTCCGATTGTGCACGACACAAAGTGACATACAACCGAATCGTGACACTGTTTTCAAATGGATCAAAATGGATCTGAAAAGAACGTTTGGAAAGTGCCAGATTATAGATTAATGACTGCTAGACAGCGACTTGTATTCACAATTTTCTTTCTTTTGTATTTATTTAGTAATTGCCAATCCCCCAACTCTATAAAATCAATTATTTTCATTCTATTTATTTAAGTCTCTCTAACAAACTAGTCACGAAGAGTAAAGTGGTCAAAAAAGGCCTACTACTTTGGAAATTTCCTAACTTGAGTACAATATTTTAATATAACTTGAAACCAGATTTGTGCGGCAGATATTTAACCATATCATTATGTTGTTTAGGAACAAAATCAAGAACACGAATAATGCATAAATTGGACGAAGGTGTATACGAAGTGAGATAAGTTAATGCATTATATCATAAGAATGATTGGAGAAGATTGAACATTTTCACAAACTACTCCGGAATAATCGCATTAATTGGCATGCATTAAGTGTGGTTGCAAAACGTCTATTATGATTTAGTATAATCATGAACCAAGGTTCATGGTATAATCAAGTCCCCCAAAAAAGTTCATATGACTATATATTTGACTTTTCATTATCAAATTTGCATTGAAACTGTACCAGATTACAGCCTGCCGCCAAAACAAAATAAATATTATTTAAACAAAATACGATAAGAAATGGATCCAAAAGTTCGTATGTACGTCGAGGTAGGCCTACGACTTTGCCCTTCAAAATTTCAGGAAAGGTTATGTTTAATACGTCGTAATAAAATATCTTTAAAAACATCATTAACCCTATCAAACATCGCGAGAACTAAAGCCTTTGTTTTAGCAACGCTTTTGGACCAACGGAATATACAACCCATCGAGTAAATATTTGATATAAATTATATTTATCATATCTTTGTGCTGCCCCTAATAGCATGACAAACACAACCTTGTGATAAGAGATTAGTGAAGTAGTTCAGTGAAGGGTCGGAGACGCTGACATTGTATCTGACAAAAGGAAGCAACTGACAATTGGTAGTTTTCTTGTAAATGAGGATTTTTATGATGATATTGTGCAGTTACTTCCTTTTGACCTATTAATTTCTCATAAATGGATTGTCGGGTAACCCAAAACAAGTACAAATACTATCCATACAATTGTCAGTTGCTTCTTTTTGTCAGATTAGGTCATACATGATATTATACAAAATAGAATATCAAGGGCTGTATATTATACAATCCAGACAATATATTTAGAATTATTATTGTTTATTTCACGCATAGTTTAACTTCGTAACGACATTTCCCTATGAGCTATGTAATGATGATGGTGATGGCGACGATGGAGACGATGATGATGAATGAGGACAACGAGGAGGAGGAGGAGGATGAGGATGCTGATGATGATGATGATGATGATGATGATGATGATGATGATGATGATGGTGATGATGATGATAATGACGATGATGGCGACGGTGCCTGATGATGATGATTACTAATATGATTACTTTAATGATGATGATGATGATGATGATGGTGATGATGATGATGATGATGATGATGATGATGGTGATGATGATGGTGATGATGATGATGATTTCCCAAATTCCCAAACGAACTTTTGTGTTCGAGAGATGAAGTCACCTACCCATCATGAACCCCGTGTGCGTATCTCATGTCTAAAATTAAACTCTGATCGAAGGGCTTTAATCGGTTACTGAGTAACTAATTAACCATCGGCACTCACAGTGAAGGCAAACGGTAGGTATGGGACGCTCCTTTATACCTAATCGAAAAAAGGGTCATTGGGGCTTAAAAGTTCGCGAGATTATTAATAATTGGTCCATCGCGGACTTTCGGGCAACAATTTGCCGGGGGACTGTATGACATCTTTTGCTCTAATTTTGATTTTGCCCGACAAGAAAAACCTATACACAGACAGGGAGACCAAAAAACGAACGAACAAACGAAGAAGAGTTTTCGTTATCTCACCGAATATTCGATATTTTAAAACTCCCCAGCAGTGGGGCTGCAACCCCCTTGCCCCCCCCCCCCCCCCCCCCTCTACCCACAATCCCTACCCCTCTCGATCACCTAGATGTGAAGAGAGACGTTACTGTGCACGTTCTTCTTCTTACCGGTACCTTATCTCAAGAACACACACGAACAAATTATTGTTTGATTTTCGCGGTGAACTGGGCTTAAAAGTTTGCGAGGGTTTGTCTTCTAAAGGTTAATCACAATGCAGGGGACAAGAACAAGAATACGGTAGCGGTGATGAAGAAAATAGTCTATATAGAATAATCAGGCAAGGCAAGTGGCGTAGCTTCATTTGCCAGTGTCAATTTAGACAGTGAGCTTCTCTTACTTATTATACTGCAGAATTGTGTTCATTTTTTAATTCCACTTGTTTATTTAGATATTTATGATTTTTATTTTGAAAATTATACAGTATATTGAGGATCATTTCAACTGACAATGAGCCAGCATGATTAAATATCTACCATATGAAATTCATTCATCATGAAACCTGTTTCTTTGTAAAAAAAAAATATAAACAAAATGTATCATTCTTTTATGATAATAATTATTATGTATAACAATTGACAAAGGTTCTGAAAAAAATTACTTTTTAATTTTTGCCAAGTCACCGCATTTCATGGTTACGGGATTCATATGGCTTAAAGTTGACCCTTTTCTTTCATTACTGTTCATAAAAATGTCGATTTAACCCTTCAAGAGCCTAATTCGTGTCAAAATACAAACAGTGACAATAGAACTATAATGTTAAGGGGAATTGTTGCGACATTTTAATCCTATTTATTGGTCCACTGCTTCCATGGTAGATCATATCGTCACCAGTCTCCAGACATCACAGATAAATGCAATCATGCAATAAAAACAAGATCAAGCTAATCTGAGTCATAACAAAGAGTTTGCAGAACTGTATGTGACAAAATAAAGATGGATTTATGAACAAATAAACACCAACGACTGTTTTGAACAGTCAACCTTATTTTTTTACTTTGACTTCAAACGAAATCTTGTGTAATCTTGGGCCGGACGTCTATACACCTATATACATTATAACTGTGTTTTTTTTTTTTATAATCCCACATTTAATGGGGATGCACCTAACCAATACGTTCTTATTTAAATATCAACCAATGCACCAACATAAGGATCAAATTGATTCAGAAAGGTTGATTTCATAACGTCTAACTTTGAAACATCGTGGCATTCTAAATCTCTCGTTTGACTCAATGACTTTTTTTTTTTTTTATCGCCATGGACAAAAAGTAAGCACGCTTAATTATTCCGTGCAAAAGCTTTCACGAGACCAAACTTTTTCATTTTCAAACTCAGAAACATTTTTTAAATTGTTATCAGAGGGCATTCTATTTTTAAGTCATCCGCGAGTCAATGCACATCTCGATCACCGCGCTTTTAAATGCACGAGCGCCCTCTTTCAGCGATACACATAAACATCGTCAACAATCCATGCTAGGGGCCCTGACCCAGGCACGTGACCGTGACCAGACAAGCCCTGAAATAATTTATTGGACTCGATCCATGATTTTGCACTCGTGACGAACCCTTGAGACGATATTTGACAGCAACAGGGGTTAATTCATCAATAAGCCAATGAGGGGTAGCTGGCCAAAAACGGAAGAAAAAAATCTGGCTCGTGGCCTATATTTGAACAGCTCTATTTTAAAATAGAGTAGATATAGACTTTTATCTACATTTCAACATCTGCATGCAGATATGTGTAATGCCTATAATTTCTCGTTTTCAACGTGTACATAATAATTGTGTAGAAATCCGAACAGAGAACTCCAATTTCGCTGAAGTTGGCTAACTAGATTTAAGACCTTCTGCAGGAATTAAGAATTACTGTCTTGCGCTTCATTCCTCCCCAAATGAATACATGAAATGCAATTTGAGGATGCGGTTTGCTCGAAGTGCAAATATTTATTGTCCACACCGACAAGTGGTACTAAACAGAGGAGACAGACATTACTCATATTTGATTAAGACGTTTTATATAGGCCTATCATTAATCATGACATCTGCAATGTTATCGAATCAGCAGGATACACTGAAACACAGAATTCCCCACCCCTTCCAACGAAAAAGTTCACATGATTAATGACTTCCTTGCACTTCATTTTTCTCCGGATGGATTTTTTTCTGGATGGATGGATGGATGGATGGATGAAAAATGAATGAATGAATGAATGAACGAACGAACGAATGAATGAACGAACGAACGAACGGACGGAGAAACTAAGTACGAATTCATGAATGAATAACATGTATAACTTTATTTTATTAACTTTGTCTCAATCGACCAAACTCACCGTAGAATCTCTATTGTTTCTTCCATGCCTGATGTTTTCCTCAAACTAATAAAAGTATAAAACCAGTTTTTATTTTTCGAATTTGCTCTTTGTATTGGGGTTTTCATATCATTTTAATCAAATCCTAAGAATCATTTAAACTGTGTATGTACAAACTCATGATGATGAGGTAGCAACCAGCGCTTTGCATTATCGTTCATTACCATGGAAATCGCCTTTTGGAATTTTCCACGGAAATATTACAGGATTACGGAAATTCACATTATATCAACCCTTCGCCAGTTTATGCATCATTATGTCAACATCGCTTATACATGATCCTTTTAATCGTTTATTTATGGCCGTGTCACGTACTGTGCGCGACTCCTGTATATTTTTTTGTATTGACATTTAGTTTTAGTTTCCAACCTAATAAACCACAACATAATTGTCAATAAAAAAACACATTTAAAAGGTTACATCTGTTAATCATATCAAACTTTTTCGAGGTTAATAGACAATTATTTCAAAAATCTTCCGTGGATTCTAAAACAATGACATTTATAATTTATCATTAATATTCATAAATAAATAGCAGTTTGTGCGCACTTACGGCTTAGTATGTTTCGTCACCTTTCGACTGAGACAAAACAAAATGCCACTTTCGTGTATACTGTATATTATAGCAAAATATAACTAAGTTCTAATTTGTAATAATGTTTAATTGTAGTAATTTATAATAAACTGTTTCTTTCTTTATTCCCAGGGCAAAATCAATACATTAATATATAACGATGAATTATGAATAGAATGATATGTGTTGAACACATTGAAGCCGTCGTGTTAAACAGTTAAGATTACATTATTCAAATAGCCTTGCATTGCAACACGCACACAATAGAATGAAAGACAGGATAAAAAAAAAAAACATTCCCGCTCAATTCGCTAGATAGTTTGTCGACCTCGGCGTCACGACCATGGCAAAAGTTTGTTGACGTCTAGCGAGCTATGAAAGGCACGTTGTGTCATATTTGGAATAGACTTGACGGTATAACTTATCAGGGTTTATAAGAATTTCGTAACGTAATACAACTATAAATCAACGTTTATTCATCACATTTGTATTAATACATACGATTTATTGAATGGAAACTTATGGTTAGGCGAGAAGGAAGAACTAGATCGCCCTTACTTTAAGATCAAGTCCGGATATGAATTTTGATATACGTGCCTTTCATAGCGATATAATCAACATACAATCAAGTACGTGATCTACTGACAAAATCAGCTGCTACCTATTGTGTGCAAACCTGTATCATCACAACATTTCGCACAATCATTATGATTATCATCCTTTCTGTACATCGGAAACATCCACAATAGTTATCATCAACAAAATGCTTGAATTTCAAAATCACTCAAACTGACTCAAACTGATGCAATTAAAGATAATATACAAAATAATAACGGCAGTATGAACAGGAATTATCATTTGTAATCTTCGCACATAATATAAATATAAATAAATATATAAACCGGCTTTAATAAAGTCGCATTGTGATGGACATGAAAAAAAATGAATCAAATTCAATTTTAAGTCACAAATATTTGAAGCAGATAATATGCAATCATAAAATGGCAAATTAATGTCAAAATAATAATGTTCTATTGCGGAACAAAACATTTTATATCATTGTGTCTCAAATGAATGTTCTCTAACTGCGTTTGCGGTGACAGTTTAGGAACTGGTGAACATTAAACCAACGCAGCACAAAAAATTAATCGCAACATATATGATACCACCACTAATTATTGTTTAAAAATGTACGCAAAATGAGCCTTACTAAACTATCAAGGCGCTGGAGAATAAATTATACGGTAAAAGTTTAGGAATATATTATGAACATTAAACCAACACAACGTGAGCAAAATAATATGATAACTATTATAGTTATACCCAAATTGACGAAAAATGATAATCTTACCAGATAAATATCCAATTTCGCAAAAGAATTAAAGCTTCATCCCGAACGTATTTTCCCGCTCCGAAATGTCTGCGATTAATTAATAATAATCCACTGATCTATGCTGTAATCCACCAAAATGGAAACTTCATGCACGAAGCCGAACGTACGCTATTATTCAACTCGGAGAGTGCCGTTGGTGTACTAAACGTACTCAAATACCACCTCCACGGAGTTATAGCGACTCTTCCGACTCTATAGAACGTTGGGAGTTCGATTTATAATGTTGCATCTTCCAATATACCTTGACTAAACATCAGCGAGCCGCTTGACCTACAGTAATAGTTATCCAGTCACAGTTAATTGCTGGAAATGTTATGTGGCGAGATAAACAGACAAGGCAGTTTTAGCACCGAATCGAAAAAAAGGAGATTATACCGTATATATATAAAGTTTGTTCGCAATATTAGATTAGCACCAACGCTAATAATGAAAGTAATTCGTACAACAACAAAATAATGATAGTGAAAATCCGAGTATTTAATGCACCAATGTTATTGTTTCAACAAATCAATTAAACGCATTTCTCCCCGAACATGATGCACAAAAGATACAATCCTTGATATCTGTACTATTCCAAGTAATAATCTATAGGCCTATATGGGCAAAGACTATACATATATATATAGGCCTTGTTAACTGTCAACATCAATAAAAGCTATACATGAAAAGTAAAACATATAATGGTATGTTTCCCCAACCAAATGCGATTGAATATGTTGAATAGATAGAACACGGTTGAAATCACCACCGTGGCGTCCGAAATAACAACACAGATTGTGTGTGCATAATGCACGCATCTCTTTACTCTTGATGAATTTCACTTGAAATGCGCGCGCACACAAATCGTATTAGGAGCGATTTTGCCGCCATAAAGTACTACCCTCGATATTATCCACAGTCCACATCAACCGATCAATCGCCTAATATAACCACTATATATCATGGACTTTTGCTGTTTTTGGAGTAGGCACAGGCCACGGGGGGGGGGGGGGGGGTGGAGGGGGGCATAGAGAGAGAGAGAGAGAAAGGGGTAGACATAATGTTGCCAAAATTAAGTTGTCATGGAAGGGGGGGGGGGGTATTTCACATGATGGCAACTGCCCTACCCGGCAGTTGCCCCCACCCCCTACCACCACCACCACCCCTATTCCACGTAGGTACGCCATGGTACATCCAATTATGATTTTCTTCATTTCATTTCATATATAAGAGATATCTCGATAGAATGATAGTATTTATATTTATACCACACACATGAAAAAGGGATTGATATAATGATATAAATTTACAACATTATCTAGACAGCAACATTATTATACTCACATTTTTATGTAGAACGCAAACAGGACTGATATATGATGTAGAATTACAATAATCTATAGACTGCAACATCATTTTATTTTAATGCAGATCGCAAACGGTTTGTTACCCTCGTCCTGTCCGCTTTTAGAATTTGCATCAGATTTAGAACACTATGTTTAGAATTATCGCCGATATCCAAATTAATTTTGCACAGCATAATAATCACTGACGAAAAACGCAAAAAGTTTGTAACACCCTTTATGCCCGCATACAGAATTAATATCAGACTTGGCTCACTGTTTATCTTGAAGATTAGATAAAGAAGATGAGTCTGGTTACCAGTCACGTGATTGAGGGGAGACACAACACATGATACAAGGCCTATTTGTTGGTTTTGTCTACATCTGTTGGGAGTAATCCTCCTATCTCTATAATATTTTCTATTATCACCTGACTTAGTAAATACAGTACATGAGCTGCCATGTAATATTTTTGGATATTACATGGCACTGTTACATGGCAATCAGATGATAAAACAGTTGTTAACTTTGCTGTCGGGAAAATCATGGAATGTTCCCCTCGTGAATTTAAAATGCTATTTCGTGAAGAAAATAAGTCCCTCGACTACGTCTCGGGACTTATTATACTCTTCCCTCAATATCATCTAAAATCCCTCGGGAGTGGAACATTCCGTGCTTTTCCCTCCATCACCAGTTAAAAACTGTATATTATGATATATTGTCTCTATTTGGGTGTTATGTTTTCTTGTTCAATGGTGGGGGAAAGAGGGTTTATGTGTGTCGTATACATTACATTATTAACTACAATAAGCAAATTTGTTACGTATATCTTTTTTTTTTATTTCTTTGTTTATAAATTGCTCAAGGGAACTAATATGAATGCTACAGAATGGGGAACTGACACCCAACATGCCCCCCAAAGAAGACAAGAAAACAAACAAACAAACAAACAAACACACGGAGAAATTAACAGCAATCTCGTACGCAATGGCGTTGCAAAAACTCGATTAACTACAGTAGTATAATTTGATATCATCATGCATGCAGAGTGAACATATAATAATTCGCCAAACTTTTTTTCCAAATAATAATTTGTCGATGTATCATTATGCCTGTCGACAATACAAACATACTGGATGTATATATATGCGACTACCAACGACCAAGGACAAAAAACAGATTTAAATCTTCTAAAGTGGTCAATATCAAGTCCATTTCTAGAAGACGATGGATTAGGCAGTGCAATGAACGGAAATAGAATAAGATGTAGCGCCGGGGACATGTAGGCACGTGTCCCCCCCCCCCCCCCCCCCCCACCACCTAATAATAAATCCCGGGGGGGGTCTGTCCTCATTGAAAGGGGGGTATCATGCGTGACCAAGAAAACGAGTAATTAGGGTGTTTTTTCACGATCAGGCGAGATACTCGAGTATCTCGTTTAGGGTCTCAAAATCACCCAAAATCAGGAAATAGGGTATCTATTTTAGGCTGATGAATTACTCGTTTAGGGTCTCAAAATTTAACTCAGCTTACTTGCTTCTAAAGGGTATCAAAAATTATAACTTGCTTAGGGGTTTACACAAAATTGATTACTTGCTTAGGGTATCAAAAATACTTGTTTAGGGGTTTACACAAAATTGATTACTTGCTTAGGGTATCAAATTACCGATAATCATACTTGCTTAGGGTGTATTTTTTGCACCACGCAAATACTCGTTTATGGTGCTTTTGGCAAGTCCTTGGTCACGCATGATACCCCCCTTTCTATGAGGACAGACCCCCCCCCCCCCCCCCCGGGTAATAAATACAAACAAAACACATATAAGGGAAAATCCAATGAAATACAAAACAGTACATAGAGTTTGCCGGTTTTTTGCCCCCAAATAATGTAATAAAAACAAGATAAAACATAAGGAGAAAATCTATTTTAAAACAAAGAATTACATAGAGCGTGCTCCCAACAATACAAGGTTTTTTAGCCTTATGTAAACAGAATGTACACAATGTATTATATAGATCCTATATACAGATATACATTCTCTATATTAATAATGTATGAATAAAATAAATAAAGTAGTCGGCTCATTCATTTTTCATCTTTCATCTCAAAATCAAGGCCGCCTTCTGGTTAGTTTCATGACGCATGTGTACATACATTACGTCGATAAAGCTTTCTCTTTAACTATTCCGTTTTAGCAAAAATGTTCCATTATATATACAGGATTCAATTATGTTGTTTGCTGTTTGCCGAGGAAAACAGCATAAAAATGCAAATGAAACAAAGGGTAAAAGCGATCATTAATGAAAAGGTGGTTCCCCAATCTTTCAGCCCGTATACAACTGTTCCAACTGTTGTAAGTGTCTACTTAACTACTATAGCAACAGCCAATCAGCATCAAGCATTTTAGCTGTTGCCATGGTAGTTACAATAATTGGACACTTATACAACAGTTGGAAAGGGTTTGTGAAACGGGGCCGGAGAACATTTATAATGCATTTAAAAAAATGAAAATAATAGCGAGTCGTCGTGGAACGTTAACTGCCTACTATCGGCATTGCGGATGGCGCCACTCAAAGCCTCATACTTTCGTTACCATGGGAATTGTGAAATAAAGACTTGTTTTTATTCGCATTGCATGTTGTTCCCATTATAGGAGGTACATGTACATTGTATATAAGAACAATGCAATGTAAATAATATTTACATTGCATTGTTCTTATATACAATGTACATGTACCTATGTATTATGGTTAACTATAATTCTTCTTCTGGATAGGCCTTTGTACGTAAATTAAAATGAAACATTTTGTGAACCAAAATCATAAGGAAACATAAACAGTTAAAAACTTAAATAAGCATAATAATACGCCATTACATTACGAGTGTAATGTATACATTACAAAGCGAATGTGGAAACAAAATGGCCATTCATTTGCATAATGTGTGCAGTTTGTTGTTATAAACACTGTATAACGCTTAAACCTCCGAATCAAATGTATAAGACACCCACTGAGTACATAATTATCAAACGCGACAACGAGACTCCAAGGGTTAAATAGTGTTATGACGTCCATTAGGAGGACGAGAGACCAATTACTGCATTCGCAGAATGTAATGATAAAGACTGGGGTACAGATATCAGGGTACATGCGGCGCGGCAACATGTGGGAGGAAGGGGGGAGGGGAGGAGAAAATATCCCCGTTAGTTGAAAACGATGTTGCCTCAATCACGCCCCCCCCCCCCCCCCCCCCACCCCTCCCTTCAGTCCAGACGATGAATAAGTATCTGTAGCTTCTCATTATATCAAATATTTTATATATGACCAAAGAATAGTGTTTTAATAACCCGGTTGACTAGTAACCCTGCATAACACAACCAAAATAATGTGATAATCTTCAGAATTGAAGGAGGCAGTTTAATAGGAAGAATATGCAATAACTATAAATGTATCTCAAGTGATGGTATATGCTGTCTAAACAAGGCCGTTTGAACAGTTATATCGTTTTATTTATTGTCTGCATGTCGATTAATGTTTATGTTTTGTTTTATGATGGTATTGAAGTAAATTCAACTGAAACCTCTTCCGGCTACGCTGTTTAGAAATTGAATCCTTGAGCTTAAATTGTACAAACGAAACTACACCCACACGAACACTATAGCCATAATGATTATAGTCTGTAGAGTAGGACAAAAGTTTGTTGAACTCTATTTATTTACATCTCTAAACGCGATCGATAAAATGTTCTTCTACTGAAGCCACGGTGTATTATTATCATCAACATCAGAATATGATACAAAATGTTTGATGTAAATTTACAGAACCAAAGTGCAACAATGAAACATGAAACTCAACACGAGATGCTCTTTGAGCTCAATATAAATCCTTGCACTAGATTTCTATTATATTTCGTGTCATGTTTCGTCATACTTAGAGAAGAAAGGAAGAAAGTTTGTCGACCTATTGCATCCAAACACGAATGGATTTTTTTTTTTTTTTTTGTGACCAAGCAAAGCTCCGGTAGCGTACACAAACCCCCCCCCCCCCCCCACCCCCCTCAAAATGTGTTTAACATGAATGTGTACTATGCTATCGGTTGTTCAGTCATGTTAGTATAGCTTTTATACAGCTTTTCGTGTTAGCTAAGACTTAGAACAGCTTTTGTGCATTTTTTTTAAATATCGGCTTGAGCAGTCATGAATGTTAGCATACGCTCTTGTGCTGCAAACTTTACGAAAGAACATAAAGAATAAGCCTACACAAAACGAGGTCGTATGAAGAAAAAAAAACGCGACGAAAGAAAACAAAGATAAAATCAATACAACAATAAAAATCGCTCACGTATGAAGCATGGTAAGGGCAAGCAATTTTGTTTACCTCGGAAGCCGAACAATGAATAATTATTTCTGTAACATTTCCAAGAGGGACACAACAACAAAAAAACGACCGAGGACGCGGCTAAGATTT
>JBAMJV010008126.1:0-51491 GCA_037951105.1 Echinarachnius parma
TCACCCATGACGAGTGCAATGATATCAAACTATTGGATTTGATATCCAAACGAATATCGAGAGCATAAATCCAAACTTAATAATCGTAAATGTTCCAAGCCGTTGAAGGAGCAATTCTGCAACACACATGATTTACTATCGTTCAGAAAAAAGGTCAGTAATGTTGACTTTTCCACACATCACACTCCGGGTAAATTCCCGAACATTATTTCCCTTCCAAAAACAGTGCGTGAAGGTCTGTCATCCTTCAAATGATTCCGCTAAATGACAGATATATCGTTGTTTTGACGACAAGTTGCGAATGTGAGTAGATTGGTAATATCGGATGTCAACAATATAGGGAGGTATCGGACAAGTCTAGATCTTGTCAAAGACTTGTCGCAAAGAAACTGGAAGAGATTCGGTGGATATTGTTTTATGACCGAAAGTGCTCCTCTCATTGGAAAGTTCTATATCCAATTGGACATTGAAACACCAAGAACAGATTTTGAAGTTCATTGATGTTAATTGGTGTCAGTAAGTAGTCGAGACACAGAGACCGTACTGTGATTGCTGCGATTACGTCTGGTCGACTATCTCGATGGATTCATCGAGGATGGAATGAAACTTGAAGGGCAGGTTAATACGAACGTCACTTTGTAAGTGTGCGATAAGTATGGAGGATAGTCTATGGATTTGTATCCTTGGCTTTTGTTACAATGACGGCACATTAAGAAGCTCACATTATTTCCATGTATGTACAATTCTAAATCTTTAATAGGTGCAGAAGCATTCCTTCTGAGGGGGAAAGTTTTGTAAAGAGCATTGACAGCCGAGTGAGAGATGAAACAATTTACTCCGATGCTTAAATGTGTCAGCATAAATGGAGGTTAATTTATTATACCGTAATCCAACCATCCCAGTTGTTTTAGTAGGTGAAATGTTCCAAGATTCTATCGTATGGATGAGGATTATATCCCACGTCGATTTTCTTAGAAATGTATATCGGCTGACGAGTTATTCTTCAGAATTGATATGTCATTGTAAGTTAAAACACTATTGACTCAATTTTGGGGTCAATATTTGTGGCACCTGTTTGAGGTTAAGTCTGTGCAGTCAGCGTGTCTAGTTGACAGGAGTTCGCGGCATATGCCCGATGTCAAGTTTGGTCCTGGCTTAACCCCAAACCACGTTTCAAACTTCTGTCAAGGGAGCCTGAGTCCAAACTGAACATGGAACAGAGAAAGTAAGAACTACAAGACGCAGTACTCGCGGACGATTGTGCGAACTTCATTGTCCTTGAATTGATTGTGGTTGGTCAGGGGCAATCTAAATGCGGCACTTGATTGATAATTTATACGTCAGGGCAATTATATCAATCCAGATAAATCAGTTATCGAAGCAAGATCAAATCTCTAAATTGGCGCAGATGAAAATTCAGTAAGTTGTTTGAAAACCTTTCTTTCAAATTCATGATACCAAAAATTACAACGGTTACCATTGGTTCCTGAGGTGAATGACATTGGCAAGCCAATATGTAAAAGTAATTATCGCATTGCGATCTTCACAGATATATAATGAGACAAAATTGGTAAGCGTGACGACATCTAATTACAAAAAGCGTAGCAAAGGGAGTCACGGAATGGTGGTGGGGGGGGGGGGGGGGGGGGGGGGGGGGGGGGGGGGGGAGGGGCACGTGCCGCCAATAATGACAAAGACAACACAACACATTAAGAGAAAAATCGATGAAAACTAAAGGAATACATAATGTGTCCCCCTTCACCCACCTAATCAATCAGACCACACGGCTACTCAACTGGTTCATTGTCATTATGGATGAAACGTGATAAGTACTATGATAATAAAGGTGGTTGTTTAGACAATTTTATGACGTTAATAATAATAATAATAATAAATTACATTTATATAGCGCATCATATGAATAAACAATCTCTTGCGCTTTACAGATATATTACAACAAATTGATCACTTTAATTGGTATTTACAGTTTTGATAAGCTCCATTGATACTCCATTGTACAGTATGTCAAGCATTCGAGACAAGAGGCCTACGCCCCAGTGAGGCGAGTGGGGTGGGGGGCCAGGGAGGGGGGAGGGTATTGGTTCGCCTTGCATGTGATGTACCCTGTCCAAAAAAAAATGACGCCTCCGAATGAAGTGCATCAGCAACGCTCCACTCGGCCCATAAGTCGTAAGAGGTGGCGGAATTACACGGCCTCCCCCCCCCCCCCCCCCCCTCCCCCCCCCCCTAGTACATCATTAGTATATTTCTATTTCCTAACTAAGGGATAGTTTCGATTTGGTAAGACTGAACTTTAGCAACAAAACCTTGCACAATAACATCCCAAACTAATCGTTTTAACTCCACCAGGTATACAAAATTACAAGCGACTAAGAAATAAAGCCTGTTCTCATTAAAAAAGAGGCCGTTAAAACACAAGAGGGCGATATCGAAAAAAACGCATTGGTTTCAAACCATTTTCACACAAAAGTTGTGCATGGATGTTTTGTTAAAATAATGATTTAAAATATAGAGATCATCACTTAACTATTTAAAAATCTCTTTTTGTCATTTTTTTGAAAAATGTAAGCATTTTGATATATACATTGATATATAATAAAAGCGCAAAGTGAATCTAATACATACAGCTTCGGTTTCTTCCAATATATAAATAATTGCAAAAGAATAATCATAAATGATCAGTATAATATATATAGACAGGGTGTTTAAAAAAAAGGTAATCAAAGTTAAAAAAGGTCAATCCTTCAAAATGACACTTCTTATAATTTCAACCAGACATAGATATATAAGAGTAGTTATTCAGCCTTTAATATGTTACTTTCCGGAATCACTAATTTCACGCATCGCATGAGTTCTCTGTTGTGAGGATGACAGGCTCGAAAACCACTCTTTTGCAAGGTTTGGGCTAATGAATGAAAGATTGAAAGTACAATAATGGTGCCACACTTTAATGGAAAACGTTGATTGAACAATTTGTGTTGGGTAGCGAGTTAATGAATCGTTTAGCTGAATAAATCACCCGATATCATGTACATTTTACTTGAACATGAATATGCGCTGGCCTGCCATCCACCAGAAGTTAAATTCTTATGTTGATATCATTCGTTAAAAATGGACTAAAATTGGATTAGAAACTTTAGAAGAAGGTCAAGTGATTGGGCCATTTTTCTTCAAGAAATTAACATTAACTGGTAACATGTACATTTAGATTGATACCTCAGTTGGAGAACACAGTTAGGCAACAGGTGCGAGGAGTATTTAGACAGATTCAGGACAGTGCCCAAACCCATCACCGTGCCGCTATCACAGATGGACTAGGGGAGCTCTTGACAGTGGGGAAAGGGTCATTGCGATAACAATGAGATGGAATGGCCACCAAGGTCATCTAATTAATTTTTGTTTGACCTCTTAATGTTTGGATATTAAATGAACAGTGGTTCTGGGTGATTTGCAGGGCCGCAAACTCGACACGAAGTGGATGTTTTAGCACCAAAATGATAACTAATCCCTAGGAGTTAGTGTGACACCACTCATTTTTCAAGATCCATTCATTAAGCCCAAACTTCAAAAAGTGGGGTTTTGCACATGTCATATTCACGGCAAAGAACTCAGGGATGCGTGACATTGTTGATTTCAGAAAGTATCAAATTAAAGATACTGAGTAACTCTTTTACATCCATATCTCATATGTGAACATATCTAGTTTTGAAATAATTGGACCTTTGATCTTCGATTACCTTTTTTTTGACACGCCTCTGTATATATATATTTTTTTTTTAAGGGATAGTGAGTATGGTCAAACGAACTTTAGTAACCAAAACGTTAATCATTACGGTACAAACTTAATAGTATTACTCCACCAAGATCGAAAGGAATACACAATTACGAAACGACTAAGTAAAAACCCTGTTATCATTTTTTAAAGAGCGTTACAACTCAAGACGGCGCTCTCTAAAAACTCATTGGTTTTAGCCATTTTTCATACAAAATTGTGCATTGATGTTTTGTTAAAATAATTGATTCAATAAAGATCATCAACACTATTACAAACCAATTTAGATTTGTTCAGGTAGTCTATAAGCATTTTTTGTATTTTTCTAAAAGTCAAACTGTCCCCCGGCCAGTTTTTCATTATTTCTTGAATGCCGGCGCGCCTCTTTACCAAAACTGAACTACCCCTTTAAAAATAGGTAAAGTAATACCCGGTTCATAAAAAATGGGATTAACAAAATATTTAGTCATTATATGCCTATTACTCAATTACCAATATTTTCTAATTTTTTTTAGAGCGATTGTCTTGAACATGCTTTTCATAAATCTAGAAAAAAATAGTTTATTGTCAATCCTGTAAATAATATGGTTTAAGCGCCAATCACTTCATGTTATCTAGCCCTTATTGTACTTGCATGATACATTAGTGACATATTGAATCGTTTTAAAATATTTTTGGCATTTTCTTGGAATTTAAGTAGAGCTTTTGATTTATTATCACTGATTATATTTTGATGAAATTGCAATATGTTGGCATTTGTGGCATCCCATCTATATGGTTTATGAATTACTTGAATGGTAGATATCAATATGTTTGTATAACCCATTGTATTCGTCCCGAATTACCTGTACAGTGTGGAGTTCCGCAAGGATCCATACTTGGTCCACTCTATTTTTGTATATATGTAAAATGATTTATTGTAATGCCTCTTCTCAGTTTAAATATTTATTATCGCTGACGACACCACAATCATTAGCACTGACTGTGAGTTTAATTCTTTGATACATAATACAAACCAAGAATTGTGTAAAGTTGCTAATTGGTTTTCATTAAATCGCCTCGTAATTAATTATACTAAAAAACTAATGTTGTTTACTTTGTAAAGAATCCAAATTACAAAGTATAGATAATGTTCATATTTATATGGATGGGTTTGAATAGAATTCTCTCGTTCTATTCGCTTCTTAGGCATATACTCTTGATGATTGTTAATTAGATTTGATTTGTATTTTTATGGAAATATGCCATAAGATTTCCCCCAAAATCGGTATACTATTTAACATGAAAAATTAGATCTCTCATAATGCAAGTATTTATTTATGTTATACAATTCCTTGTTACTCCATATCCTCAATATTGTTATATTGTTTGGATTGGGTAGGAAAAACAAAGTTAAATAATATGCATATAAATTATTTACAGAAAAGGGCATATGATTGTGTATTTGTACCAATCTTCCTCAGACCACCATTTCAACATTATTGTTTAAGTTGAAGACATTGACTGTTTATGATATAAAATATATCATATTGCTGTCATTATTTATACACTTGATAAATTGGCTCCCTCGAATATTTTTATGTATGATTGAAACCGTGTCTGGACTACTACCCCCTGGACAACCACCCCCCGGACGATTACCCCCCCTGAAAACTACCCCCCTAGGACAATACCCCCCGGACAACTACCACCACGGACAATTACCCCCCTAGAGATGAAATTACCCCCAAGGACAATTACCCCCAAGACAATACCCCCCCCCCAAGACAATTACCACCCAAGACAATTACCCCCCAAGACAACTACCCACCAAGACAACTACCACCCCGGACAACTACCCCCCGGACAACTACCCCCCGGACAACTACCCCCCGGATTATTACACCCCAAGACTACTACCCCCCGACACTACCCCCCCGGACAATTACCCCCCGGACAAACTACCCCCCGGAACGAACTACCCCCGGATTATTACCCCCCAAGACAACTACCCCCCGGATGATTACCCCCCGGACAATTACCCCCCGGACGATTACCCCCCAGATAATTAAAACCCCGGACAACTACCCCCTAGAATATTTACCCCCCCCTCCAAGACGACTACCCCCCGGAATTTACCCCCCACCACCCCCCCCAATGACAACTACCCCCCGGACCAACTTACCCCCCGGATTATTACCCCCCAAGACAACTACCCCCCGGACAACTACCCCCGGACAATTACCCCTGGACAACTACCCCCCGGACAACTACCCCCCGGATTATTACCCCCCAAGACAACTACCCCCCCCCGGATGATTACCCCCCGGACAATTACCCCCCCGGACGATTACCCCCCAGAAAATTACCCCCCGGACAAACTACCCCCTAGAATATTACCCCCCAAGACGACTACCCCCCGGAATATTACCCCCCCCCCCCCCCAAGACAACTACCCCCCGGACGATTACCTCCCAGAAATCACCCCCCCGGTCGATAACCCCCCCGGACAACTACCCCCCCTGGAATATTCCCCCCCAAGACAATAACCCCCGGATGATTACCCCCCGGACATTTACCCCCCGGACGATTACCCCCCAGATAATTACCCCCCGGACAACTACCCCCTAGAATATTACCCCCCAAGGACGACTACCCCCCGGAATATTACCCCCCCCCCCCCAAGACAACTACCCCCCCGGACAACTACCCCCCGGATTATTACCCCCCAAAGACAACTACCCCCCGGATGATTACCCCCCGGACAATTACCCCCCGGACGATTACCCCCCAGATAATTACCCCCCGGACAACTACCCCCTAGAATATTACCCCCAAGACGACTACCCCCCGGAATATTACCCCCCCCCCCCCCAAGACAACTACCCCCCGGATTATTACCCCCCAAGACAACTACCCCCCGGATGATTACCCCCCGGACGATTACCCCCCCAGATAATTACCCCCCGGACAACTACCCCCTAGAATATTACCCCCAAGACGACTACCCCCGGAATATACCCCCCCCCCCCCCAAGACAACTACCCCCCCGGACGATTACCTCCCAGAAAATCACCCCCCCCCCCCCCCCCCGGTCGATAACCCCCCGGACAACTACCCCCCTGGAATATCCCCCCCAAGACAATAACCCCCCCCCCCCCCCACCCCCTCCCCCCAAAGACAATTACTCCCCAAGACAACCACCCCAATTAGACAAAATATGTGATCGCTCAGGATTTTTCAAGGCGGTGGGTTTGGGCTTTGGGGGTGCGTATATCAAAATACGGGACCAAGACAACTGGTTGAGTCGTGTAAGTGTGTGTGGGGGGGGGGGGGGGGGTGTGGGGGGTGGGGGGTCTGTCGCTGATTTAGACCACTGTTTTAGTTTTGTAAGCAGGGAGTTGGGGTCGTCAAATGTCAAATGGGCCGATTGCTGCTCAAGACCGAGACCGATAAAAAGTGGACCTTTCTGAATGGGGGGGGGGGGGGGGGGGGGGGGGGGGGGGTGGTGGGCAGTTGGGGGGGGGGGGGTGGGGGTGGGTGTACCCAAAGCACCCCCATGCTACGGGACTGCCATACACGAATATACTCCAGACATCGTACGATATCGCAATCCGAAAATGTAGGTAAAACCATTGTGCGGCATACGCTGCATTAGTGACCTAGGCGTATCACATGTTTGATATGTTTTTCGGTCAATTTCGTAAGCTTTTCATTCTTTTCAATAAGCGTGTCATTCAGTTTCACGAAATTGAGCTGAAGGTTTGCAATTTTTGCTCAAAATTGTGGTCATATGATTTAGCTCTTCGATCAAGTGATTTACCCACTTTTATCAATTCAATTATTAAAAAACACGCTATTTGCATTTATTGTGTTTGCAAAATCAAATAGATATATCATGTTCGATTCCCAGTTTCCCACGACCTAGTTAACGGTAACCGCAACCGCGCGTTCGCGCCATTACCAGGAATGAGTTATATTATCCACCATGGGGCACAATGTAATAAAGCTCAGTTGAAACTTCCAAGTTATACTCAGAATGAAGTAGACGTGAGTTTAATTTCTCTTCTGATCGACATTAAAAGCATTAAATTGTGCCAACGGATTTCCCGAAGGGTGGTTTTACGTAATCACGAATTTACTCGAAATCGAAATACGTTTTAAATCGAATGCAAACAAAATGTTTCCGAATAATTAATATATGAATTCTAATGCTGAAAACGATTTTGAACTACTCAATACAACTGCGGTAATAAAATTGAATGCACGCAATGCACCCGGGGGACGGGGAGGGGGGGGGGGGGGGGGGGGGGGGGACATGCTCCCCCCCATACATTTGAAAGTGGAGGTGATTGTCCCACTTTTTAATATGCATACATTATGTATCAGGCGCGGATCTACGGGGGGGGGGGGGGGGGGGTTAGAGGGTTTAACCCCCCCCCCCTTGCTTTTTATGGTATCCATTGTGTTAGTAGATGCCAGGAAAACATCACTTACGGGGGTTTAAAATAGCCAAAAAATCGCATCGTCATTGGGTCAACCCCCCCTTAGCAAAATCAGCTAGTCGTCCGGGGGGTAATTATCCGGGGGTAGTTGTCTTGGGGGGTAATAATCCGGGGGGTAATTGTCCGGGGGGGTAGTTGTCCGGGGGGTAGTTGTCCGGGGGGTAGTTGTCTTGGGGGGTAGTTGTCCGGGGGGTAGTTGTCCGGGGGGTAGTTGTCCGGGGGGTAGTTGTCCGGGGGGTAGTTGTCCGGGGGGTAGTAGTCCGGGGGGTAGTTGTCCGGGGGTACCCAGCTAGCCACCTGACGTTGGGCCGATGTCGGAATTTGGTTGCCGGATGTCGGCATATCGCCGTTGGCTCGAGGTTAAAATGTCCGCCAGCCCAACATCGTCACGACGTCATTTTTGTGATATATTGGCATAAGGTCATTTTCCGACAATGGCCCAACATCATCTCATGACATGATGTTGGGCCATTGTCGGAAAATGACCTTATGCCAATATATCACAAAAATGACGTCGTGACGATGTTGGGCTGGCGAACATTTTAACCTCGAGCCAACGGCGATATGCCGACATCCGGCAACCAAATTCCGACATCGGCCCAACGTCAGGTGGCTAGCTGGGTAGTTGTCTTGGGGGGTAGTTGTCTTGGGGGTAATTGTCTTGGGGGGTAATTGTCCTAGGGGGGTAATTATCCGGATGGTAGTTGTCCGGGGGGTAATTGTCCTAGGGGGGTAGTTGTCCGGGGGGTAATTGTCCGGGGGTGGTTGTCCAGGGGGTAGTAGTCCTAGAACCGTTTGAAACCAATAATGCAATCCATTATCATGAGACAAGGTCCATAATGGCTTCCTGCTCTATTAGTATTACTCCGTAATTAAAAACAGTTAGCTTAATATGAGGAAAAAATCATGATCGAAATAGTATATATAACCTTTACCTCTGGAAATCTTTTCATCGGCTCACCTGTTTAATGATGACCCTCGCGGCTTTTTCCACGCGCGGGTGTGCGCCCCCTTGTTCATCATGCTGTGTACATACGCCATACACGACATATCGTTATTATCTAAATAATCAAAAATCATGATCGAAATAATATTAACCTTTACTTACCTTTTCCACGCGCGGGCGGACGCCCCCTTCTCACGCTATGTAAACGCCATCATGCATCGTTATTGAACAGTCACTCACATAATCATCTAAATATAGATAACAACAAAACATGATAAATATACTTGCTGTTTTTTTTTTCACTTCCTCGCGCCATACGCTATGCACGAAATATCGTTATTAGAACAGTCAACCACGGTCATAATCATCTAAATATAGCTAACCAAAAATAGTGATCGAAATAATAGATAGCCTTAACCTCTGTAGACCTTTTCATTGACACACCTGTCTGGTTATAATGATGACCCTCGCGGCCCGTTTGATAGTGACTATCGCTACTTTTGAAAAAGCTTCCCCGCTCACATTTATCAATTTCAGAAATGCCAATCATAATTATTAGACCTGTTATATCGGGCACATCACCTGATGATTGTATTCTCTATAATACACCAGTTCGTAGATAGCATTGGGGCCCGGATATGGGTCGTTTGACCCCTTGACCACTGAATTTACATTCATGGGTAGGATATAAAGCTTTTACTCTGTGCAGTCATGTTCAGAGTGGCAGATGGTTGTCATGGGATATCCTTTGTTACTTTCATGAGAACAATTGATCAACCTACGCAACAAGGAATTTCCAATCGATGTACTCAAGAATAATAAGTAAAGAACCTTATCCAGTACTTTCAATTCGATGAATGCCGCATTGGGTCGATTGACCTTTGTATTGCGCATGCGCAGATTGTAACTACGAACTGGCTTTGAGAAAAAATATATATATGCCTCAGTCATGTTATTCGTTTTCAGTCGATGATCAATAATTCATAATCGATAATTACACCCCAAAAAACTACGTAACTATTTGTATACCATTTCATATTTTGCCAAAGTTGAGGGAAAATTAGCTTGCTTCCGCCTGGTCGTTAGATGGCGCTTTACAACAAATCTAAATACGACCGAACTGTCCAGCTGCAGGCAAAGAACAACACATACTTATATGTTTTGGTACCACTTTGTGATATCAAATAGATGCCCTACATTTTGAAAATGGTTGTGTAATTCATAAACAATGCAATTATTAACACCACTTACGGAACCATTATGGCTTCATTGTTCCGTACGCGCCAAACGTTTGTGAGTGCGCCAATTTTATTTTCACGCGTACGTTTGGAGACAATATAATTACGGACGATGCAATCGTCCTAGACAAAAGGTAGTCTTCGTATGCAGACCCTTGAACACATCTTGTAGTATGGTGATGCCCTTTTTCCCCCCAATTACTAATATATATTTTTACTGGAAACATATTTTCTGAAATTTTTGGTGGAATGGACTACTAAAAAAAAAAGAAAATAATTTTGGGGTGGTGGTACCCTTTAAAACCCGACGGTTACTTAATTACCATTTGTGCATCAAATCTCACTCAAAACTAAACATTACGTACTGATATATCACAATGGAAGTACGGTAAGCCACCTATTATCATATATTGACGATCAGATCGAATTTTCAGTCACTAAAACGAACCTGGGTATTCTTTACCACACTCCTAGCCAACTAAACTTATCAGTAACTAACGGTTATCGAAGTTTTTTTTTTTACTGAACACAATATGTTCGTGTTTTTAATGTTTGAATAAAATCGAAATCAAAATGCTGTTAAAACATTAGAAGCAGAAAAGCTGAATAGCAAAATAATTCCTGAAAGTTTGAGCATGCAACGCCATTCGAACGCGTTCTTTTTATCACTGCTATGCGAATAAAAAAACAGATGTATATTTGTTTATTACAAATATATCGTTATAATTATATCATAAATGGATCAGACAAAATGCCTGCAGCACTTATAGGGTATACAATTAAAAAAAAAACATTTCATTCTCGAATAGCAATTGTCATAAAACAACTGGCTGTTTGGATATTTAAACAGAAGTTATCGATAGTCTCTATTAATACTTTTTATAATAATTTGTATTACAAGTAATTTACGACATGAATTTGTTTATCAGGCATGTTAGGGTTATATCATAAAATCCACAAACAAATCAAATCGACCCTAAAATGTGAACGTCAACAAAATGAATGTCTTTCCCCAAAATGCGTATTAAGATTTGTTTGATCATTATATACACTGTTAAAACGCTGTGTAAAAAACGCTGTGAAAAATGGTTGTTAAATCTTTTCATACAACTTTAGGTGTAGCATGATAAGTTGTATGAAGAAGGTTTGCGTGAAGCGGCCATTGTTCAAGCGTTGATGAAACGTGTTAAATCACGTGATAGTTTCGACCGCAAAATCACCGCGTCAAAACCTCTTTTGTCCCTTCGCAAACCAAGCGAACCGAGATAGCGCAGTCGATAGAGAGTGAGACTTATAACCCAAAGACCCCCGGTTCAAATCCTACCCTTGCCGCTTTTACATCTTGTTTTGTATTTGCTATTTCAACAACGGGATTGTTGAAATTTATTCTAAACAACAGTTGTAGAACAAATTAAAACAACAGTTGTGTAGACTTTAAACAACTGGGGTTGTTGAATGTTTTCACCAACAGTTGGATGGTTCATATGTCAAACAGCGGTTGTTGAATTTGTTTACACAGCGTTTTAACAGTGTATTATCATGATTAAAGAACACATGGAAATGATAAAACAAAATGAAAATAGTGTTTCCCCGGGATTCGAACCCGAGACCTCCGGGCTCCGGATTATAATTAGTATCATGTATGTCACACATTTCTTGTCATTTTCACTCTGTTTGAAATACTTTGCAAAATAAATTAATGTAGAAAAAGGAAGCAGCAACCTTAGCCATTACTACACCTGATAAAACCTTGACTTGATTTCAGTTGTCCGGTTATATAGTCTGACAACTATCTACGTACGGTATTCATCCTTGGTTTGGTGGCTTAATTGATCATTCGAATGAGCGGAAATGAAATACAACTGTCATAAAAAATAAAATCTGCGTTATTTCCACAATAAATTTCAGTAATTCGTCTCTAACTTTTGACCTTGCATGGCATTAAATATACGTCACCTTGACCCTAAATTCAACTCACCTCCACCAAAATATTCGATACCATATTATATCCTCGTTTTGACTGACCCGGTGTGACAGGGATAAGTGTCCAGCTAGGGAAAGTTGGTATCGACGTCATTATTTTGGACAGTTTAAAACCTTTTTTTTGTCCGCACTCTAGCCTTCATACAAACGGACACACTCAAACACAAACATACATACATATTATATACCATGTGCCTAGATTCTTACGTAATACCTATTCATCAGGGGGGGGGGGGTGAATGAATAGATCATCCCCCCTGATGAATAGGTATCAATTACAGATCTACGCCCATGTATACATACAAACAGGCAGACGGACATTCAAACGAGCAGTCATTCGCACATAATACACACTATACTTATATACATGACGTCACTTATACAATGTAAACGTTTTTGTGTGGCTATCAAATAAACTGAATTTAGTAACATTGTCCAAATCCTCAAAATAAAATTTTAATTCTAGCGGTTCCCTCATACCTTGTTGTATTCGTATTAACAATAAAATCATGGGACAGGTTTCGGTTTTTCAAATTTCCCTTTCGTTACAAAGATATGTACGATCGAAGTATTCAGATAAGAAAAACTCGTGTACAAAGTGAGTGCAGTGAGTTAGTGAATATCACTTTGCATTTTCGCTCATTACTTAGCCATGCAATGTCCATTTGACTTGAAATTTTCACACAATACCCTGTGGACATATGAGATAACAGCAATATACATTGCATCAACCATTCATCACTTTTTGCACATGTCAACAAAGTTACTAGATCCCTTTAACTTATATGCCACGGACTATTGCTTTTACGCTCGGACACATATCCCTGTTACACCGGCACTGGCAGTTTGTTTAACAGCTGATTAAAGTGATGTCTGATATTAATGGAAGTAACTACTTTCCCAGGCTCAACACAATTGATGTTTACATTGCGCGACGTCATCAGATGAATTTGGCAAATTATATATTTGATTTTATTCTCAGATTATCAGTCGGGATCAGCGATCAGTGCTGATATAATTATTGTTTGAGCGATGATGGACACGTTTTCATTTGATCCGAATTAGAACTGTTGATTCGTTTTAATTTTACGATCATGCGTGTACGCAGTATCCAGCTTGGGTTTTCCACAATAATATCTGTACGCGTACCGGTGTTAGATTAAAGTGATGCCTGTAAAGTGTCAGATATTGCACAAAATGACATTTGAGACTTCAATCCTATATCAATATCATTGTGAAATACAATTGAAAGATTTGTGAAAGTTTGAAAGAAAACGAACACTGTTTACCTAGTGAAAAAAACGAATATTGAGTTCATATTTTATCACCGAATACTGATGGTCTGCCATACTTTTGTCGTAGTAATGAATGATCCGTTTGAGATATTCGCACCCGTGTATTTTTACACACGTAGTACATAATTCATGGAATTTGAACTCGCTCGGCTCAAAGTTCAATCTCCGGAATGTTCTCACGGGTGCTGCATGCGGACGTTCTTAGCTGAGACAAATGTACTTTTTTTCAATTGCGTTGATTAACGCTTTAGAAATAATGATTTTCAATGATAATTATCTTCATACTAAAGGGACATTTGAAAAAATCAAACCCTATTTTATTCTTCTCTTACCATAAGCTAAACAACACGGTAGAAGAGAAACGAAGAAGCTCCAAGTAATTTTCGTGGATTTGGACACTTTACAGGTATGACTTTAATCTAACACCAATATTAGAGTAAAAAGCTTCTCCTTTTCCAGCAAATCGCCTAATCTTCGGGCAAATCACGTTTGTTTTTGTTTTCATACGGAAACATCTAATATTCAGAGGAAACCATTTTATGTCATGCAACATCTTCTCATTGGCGGGCACAATCATCAAACTTTCGGGCAAAATCGTAATTAATTTGAGGGCAACTAATAGGGGGAGGACGGGAAGGGTGATTGATGTTCTACCAAAAATGTATGAAAAAGTCGACATTAACGTATTAAATTGTATAATCTTGATTGATTTGTATTTTGTATACATGTATTTTGATTGTTTCTAGTTGTTCACGTGATTTCTTGTTAGAAGGGCTCGTTGAACTAGCATGATACTAGTATGCTATTTCTAGTCATTTTACATATATAATTTTGTTGAATTGGTAAATAAATAAATTAAATTATATTATATTATATTATATTATATTATATTATATTATATTATATTATATTATATTATATTATATTATATTATATTATATTATAGTATAGTATATTATATTATATTTAAGCAGAAGGTCTTAAAGACAGATTTGCCCGTATTCCGACCCATGATAGGATCTGTCATATTGACATATCGTCGGACCTGAAATAGCACCCCCCCCCCCTGTTCTTGCATGAACAAGCAACAAACAAAATATAAATATCGCTAAACATTTTATTATATTATCCGAATATGAGTAGATATTATAGAACTGTTTCAACTGTTAAAACTCTCGGAGGTAGTGATGTGTATGTGTACGTGTATGATAAGAAGCAAAGAACGAAATATCGGCGCTCAATATTTTCTTATATTATCGGAATATGAATAGATATTATAGAACTTTTAAAACTCTGGGGGGTTGTGAGCATAGGCGTACCCAGGGGGGGGGGGGGGTTCACACCCCCCCCCCCCCCCCCTTTGACCAAATGTTTTTTGGGGGTTTGAACCTCCCCCCCCCCCCCTCCCCCCTTTACCACTTGGCCTCGAAAAGTGTGGAAAATCCTGGTCTCTGCCTCGAAAATGTATTAAAATGTTGGAAACTTCTCGGTCTCGGCTTTGAAAATTTTCTACTGACACCCCCCCCCCCCCCCCCCCCCCCCCCCGCTTACACGATTCTCCCTAAATTGGTCTTTGGTGGAGACCGATAAAAAGTGGACTCGAGACTAGTAAAAAAGTGGACACGAGACCAGTAAAAAGTGTACCCGAGACCGATAAAAAAAAATAAAGGGGGTGTTTGAACCCCAAAACATCACCCTGGGTACGCCTATATGCATGCTTATGACTATTCCTTTTTGTTTTTACCATAAAACTTTTTTCAATTCGATGTTAGTAATCGTGTTATAATCATTATTATTATACATAAAGTTAAACAAATATTTGACTACGTTTACTTTCGGGGATTATAAATGTATTTTCTTTTGTATTTTGTATTTTGTATTATATTCAATTACAATTGAACTATTGGCAATGAAATGTCAATATATCACCCCAAATAATACATACTCTCTGCTACCTACAAAATTTAGAAAATGGTATTTGTTATAACAGTTTAAAAAATCTATTAAAAATTATATATTAATGAATGATGATTTAAAATATATAATTATTGGGGGCGCATTATGTTGAAATTACTTTCCATTAAATAACACCAATGTGCTTAGATAAAACAACTGATAGTGTTGTTTAGCTTATGGTAAGAGGAAATAAAATAGGGTTAGATTTGTTTAAATGTCCCTTTAGTATGAAGATATCTATCATTGAAAATCATTCAGCTCAAGACCGTCTATAAAGGTCACGTTCGAATCTACGGCAAATAACTCAGAATTAGTTGTAAAATCTGACGCAAATTTTTGCTTTTTTAACCAGGAGAACAGTGTTCTTTTTCAATGAAACTTTCACACATCATTCAGACATATCTTCCAATGATTTTGGTATAGGCCTTTTGAAGTCTCAAATGTAATTTTTGGCAATATCTAACAAAGTACATGGATCACTTTAATGTTGATCTACCGTATGTTTATTTAATTTCCTTTACGTCTTACGGTACAAATATAATAGTGGACCAATCAATAAATTAACCAATCAATTGATATGTCACATTTGGTATCTAATAATGTTTATAATTTATTTTAGCGACAATCTTTTTACAATTTCAGCAGTGTATGTATGTAATGGTCTGTGAACTTTCAATAGAATGATCACCCTGTTAAATAATTACACACTGACGCCTATGTGTCTCCTTGCATACATATTATTTCGCTATAAATCCAATCACACGACGTACAGTACATATGAACAGATTTCAGTTCATATGGGAGACAGTCAGGCTCTGGCTATACGCTACTATGTCAACATTTGCATATCGTTATCATGTTACTAATTAATTTCAATATCATTTTTCATTTGATATAATGCAACAGCTTCCTGTTTAACAATACATGTATTTAATATAAAAAAGGAAATTAAATAAAAAAAGAGAAAGTTAGAAATCCCATGTAAATGTATTATGTATGTACTGGTATAAAGTATACTGATTTGTATGCATCTCAATCTACAGAGAATTATACGAAATTGTTTCAAAATCTAAGGTTTTCACAATGAAATAATTATAATCACATACATGATAACAGTTTTTAATAAAAACGCATCTAAGCATCAATAACACCGGTCATTTGCGACTGAGTGGTAGAAAAGAACTCAACTCAACAATAAATTTTGTTGTATTTCTTTACTTGGTTAAGGATTTTCCTCTTAATTTTTTTAAATAAATACTATACATTGGTTACACGTACGTACGTTACTTTACCCCCCCCCCCCCCCCCCCCCCCCAACACAAACACACACACACACACGCACACACACACACACACACACACTTTTTTTTTTTTTTTAAGTGGTTTTTATTCCTCCAAATTAAAACATTTACAATTGAATATACATAAACAAAAAAATGTCCAATGTGAACATCTTAAACAGAGAATAGAACAAATTACAATTATAATGAAAGAAAGTATAAATAATTACCTTACATACATAAAACAATTACAAATCTTACATCACATAATTATTAACTACAAACAAATAATGATAATTGGAGGTTTTTAAGCTATGATAAAAAGAAGAAAAAAAACAAAACAAAACAAACACCCTCTACCCTCTACCCCCTACCCCCCTCCCTCCACACCCCCCCCCCCCCCCCCCCCTGCACACTCACTCGCTCACACCTGGTCGGTAATCTGCTCAGATTCCTTTAGAAATAATTGTTTACAAATACATAATTATCAATACTTTTGAATGTGACAAGCTCACGGGAGAAATATCGTATATAAAGGTTTTATTCTAAACTGCCTTACAAATTGAATCTTATTATAATTTAACTGTTTCCCATTTCTGTAAGTGTAGCCCTAATTTCCCCATTTTAATTGATATTTAATATATCTCGCCAATTTAAGTCCTTCAATTCATCTAACTCATAAAGTTGTATCAACGATTGCCATATCAATTTTACATTTAAACAAAACAAAAATATATGTGAATATGTTTCCCTTTCCTGTTTACAGTAGGAACATAAATTATCTTCAACAAATCCAAATCTAAATAAATGTTCTTTAGTATAAATTGCCCCATGCAGCAACTTAAATTGAAACTCTCTCTGCCTCCCTATCATTAATGTTATTCGTGGTCTAAAAAAACATTCACTTAGTTCTTTATCTGTATAATTATAATTATTTTGTCCATCCCTTATTTGTAAATCATATGACTTTTGCAATTCTTGAATAAAATAATAATATATTTTTCTTGATGGTACATCCTTAAAGCTTAATATTTTTTCCAAAATATGTAAGTTTATATTATAATTAATTAAGTCTACCTCACAAAATTGTATCAAACCTAACTCATTTTTCCAATCTCTCGGAATCGCATGATATATATCAATTATTGTAAGCAAATTCTCACCTGTCATACCATGGTTCAAAAAATATGCAACGGGTTTAACATGTCCATTATCAATAATATGATTCAACATAACGATCCCTTGTTCTAATAACTCTTTATCAAATACAGTCTTATTCTTTATATATATGTTCCTATTATTAAAAATAATTGGATTCATGCAACCATTAAAATGCCTTAAATTATTAATATCTTGCCAAGCTTTCAACATTTCCAAATAATAAGGTGGAATCTTTAACATGAACTTCAACTTTTTAATTTCATAATCACATAAAAAAATTAGCCTTCCTCCCACTGAGCTTAAGCTATAGTCAAAAAATAACTTCCATCCTAAATTTCTTTCTCCATATAAAAGTCGTTTTACCCACATTATACGCTGCGTTCTAACAAATATTTCAAAATCAATCATTTTAACTCCACCATGATTATAATTCTGATACATAATTTTTCTTTTTATACGATCTTTCCCTCCCCATATAAATTCAAATGATATTTTCTCCACTTCTATATAAACCCATAAAGGGACAACAAGGAGGGATGAAACATAATTTAACTGTGTTAATGCATACGTTTTCAATAAATGTATTTTACCCATGATAGTCAAATCCCGCTGTTTCCACCAACCTAAAAGTTTTTTATTTTACTTAATTATATTCCAAATAAAGGCCAATCTGGTTTTCCAGTTTCCTCACCCATATACATAAAATGTGTCTTGTCCTTATTCACCTTTAAACCACTAACTTTTTCAAATTCTTCAACACACACACACACACACACACACACACACACACACACACACACACACACACACACACACACACACACACTGTTGCTATGCCACTGAACAAAACACACTATACAATTAAAATAAACTGCCACAATGTAATGTTTTATCTCGAATCTGAATTATACACTCTAAATTACAGGGATTTAAAATCTAAATCGTAGCTTGGATTAAAACAAATATAAATACACTTAGATTATTTGTAAATCTATGGAGACTTAAAAAGTCGCGCGAAAGCAATTGTTAATCGAAGGCCAAGGTGTGATTTTCAATCTATCAAAGGATTTGAAAATAACGCCAGGTTATCGGAGATTTGACGAATGAGAACAGAGATATTTCACACGTGACCTACTGCGGTATTCTGAAGCTCAGTTTTCTTAGTTTTATACTCATGAATATTCATAACTAGGATTACGGTTTTGGTTAGAGTTAAGGATATGATTACAATGAGACAACTCTTTCCATCATCGATTTACGTAGCGTAGTGGTCACGCTGTGGACCTCCACGCTCGGTGTCACGGGTTCGAATCCTCTCTTAGTCTTCTATTTTTTCTTTTGCCATGAGAATTGGTGAGTAGCGCTTTATTTAGTAAATGTATCATGCACAGTAAACTAAAAACTGAAAATTGTGGCCTGCATCACTGATTATGAATAATTCATTAGTATGCCATGAACTCGCCTGGGGCCTAATAAGATTAACATAAAACAAATCCAAAAGGGCTTCATTTTTAATCTATCTGGATTTATATTTTTTAAATCCAACAAAAAATTTATTTTAAATCATGATCGGCTGGTCCCTAACCACAGCCGAAGAAAGATTTAAAAGTAAATATAATAGATTTAATTTTAAATCCTTGTAATTTAGAGTGTATATGCACTATCAAAATATTCATTTATTTAATGAATATTTTTGCAATGCATGATTTTTGAGTTTCTCAGAACACATTTTATAAATGTATTTTGAGAAACTCATTATACGGAATGAGAATATTATTCTTCTTATCCCTCAAGGAATATTCCCTCCACATTGTCATGTTTATTCTACGAACTTATGATAACATGTTTCATTAGTATAATATTTTGTTATATGTGAATATCTTTTATACTACATTTTGACGAATTTCATTAATTTTTTTTAGTAATAATGCGGTTCCTAGGAGTAAGGAAATAATTCACAAGATTAATTTGCCTACAGCGTAGGAATTTAGATAACGATAACATCAATTATAAATATAACATCAATTATAAATTAAACAAGACTGCCACAATATGGTATGATTGAATTGCTTTATTATTATTAGAGGGGTCCACAATATACAAGCATTGCTTTTCAGTGGATCTCTCCTTTTCCAAATATATTATTTACTGTATAATCTAGTTTTCATTGTACTTAGCTAGTTTAATTCTCAAATTTACACAAGTCATGTAAACTTTGTTTTGCTTTGTACAGTGTTATGTATTTGATTTTTTTTTGGAAATGAAAAACAATAAACTGAACTGAAACTGAAATGTTTAATTTTGTGCTTCATATTTATCATGAATTTCAAAACGTATTTCTTTAAAAGTGTTTAGATAAACTCTGTCATTACTAGTATACAGAAAACAGAATAGTAAGCTAATTATCCCTCAAGAAGAATACCCTCCGGATTGCAATGTTTCTTCTACACTAACATGACTAATGAAAACATGTTTCGTTCGTATTTTCACTTGTCATTAGTGTGAATAATTATGTTTTCGTCTATCCTTTTTTGTCGCCATGGATACATAAATATTAGATATAATGCGGTTCATAGGGATATAATTCTCAAGATTAATGTGCCTACAGCGTAGGAAGTTAGTTCTCAATAACATACCATACGTGTAAAGTAAAACAATCCTGAATTTAAACAAATATAATATATATACATATAGCCTACTGTATATATTTCAGATGTGATTTGAGGAATTAAAATTATACAGAAGAAAGAATAGTAAGCTAATGATCACATGGTCAACGAAAATACCCTCCAGACATCCCAGATTGTCACATTTTCGACTAATGAAATCATGTTTCATTCGTATATTCAGTTTAAAACTGAATATAAGAAATACAACTGTCATTGGTGTGAGTAATTTACTTATGTTATCGACTATATCCTCTTTGTTTATGAATACATTAAAGGGGACCACCAGGCAAAGAACAACACATTATTATATGTTTTTGTACCGTTTTGTGATATCAAATAATGTAGATACCCAACATTTTGCAAAGGGTTGTGTAATTCATAAACAAAGCAATTAATTTCCACCACTTACGGAACCACTGCTATTTCCTGGTTCCATACGGGCCAACCATTTGCGAGTGCGCCAATGCTATTCACGCGCACGTTTGTAAGCAATAGATTCCCGGGCGATTCGTTCGCTCTGCACACGTTGCAATTCACCGCACACATAGCAGTCTGCGTAATTCAGACCGCATGAACGCATGCTTTAGAATGGTGATGCGTTTCCAATTATATATTTTTTTCTGGAAACATATTTTTGTGAACTTGTTGATGGAATGGAATACTAAAGATGTTACCTTACTTTAATAAGAATATTATTTTTGGGTGGTGGTACCCTTTAATAATGCCGTTCCTTGGAAATAATATACTAATTATCGAGATTAATATGTCTCCAGCAAAGGCAACTTGGAGAAAAGCTCCCTCGCTCAGCCATAATGAACAAATTGTTGGTGGTCTCGGGAGGGGGGGGGGGGGGGGGGGGGGGTGCTGACTGAATATCATTATTTCTATTTCTAACATGACAAAAGATAAGTCTTCACCGTCTATCTGCCCAATATTGATATTATTTTGCCTCAAAATGTAATAATTTCCATCATAATTAGATGATGAGCATGTATTTCCCCTTGCCACACCCCTTTTCCCTAGCCCCCGTGCCCCCCGGGGGTGCACTCCCAACATGACTGGCTTAAAGGGGTAATGAAAAACTGAGTGTCGAATTTGAGAGAACATGCAATTTCAATGGCAGAATAAACTTTATTTGGTCAAAATCGACCCAGAAACGGCTGAAATATCAATAAATATATCTGATCTTATAATTATTTGGGGCCCAAATAATTAGATGATTTTTTCAAAAAATTAAAAAAATGCTTGCACTTTTTCAAAAAATTTCAAAAGCTTTTTTTAAATAGTTGTTGATGATCTCTCTATTTAATCATTATTTCAATAAAACATCACATACATAATTTTGTATGAAAAATGGTTGAAACCAATGCCTTTTAAGAAAGCGCCCTCTTGAGTTTTAATGGCTCTTTTTTAATGATAACGGGCTTTTTACTTAGTCGTTTGTAATTTTGTATACATTTCGAGCATGGTGGAGTTATAACCATTAGTTTATAGAATTACTGTCCAGGTTTGGTTACTAAAGTTCAGCCTTACCAAAACTAAACTACCCCTTTAAACACCCGCGTCCAAGAAAGGCGTCGAAAGGGTTATCATTTTCGTCGACGTTTTCCTTAAAATGTTAGAAAAGGGGTGGTTTTCAGCACTCAAAAGAAAAATGTAACAAAAGGGTACATTTTCAGATACACAGGTTTGCAGCGTTGTTTTCAAAGCATTACGCCATTTAGGTGTGTAAAGGGCCGGTCATACTTGCGGTAGTGGACGTAGTTGAACGTAGTGGTGGCTAACGTAGTTGAACGAAGTTGAAGGTAGTTGAACGTACTAGCATCCGTATCGTACCGTAGTTGTCCGTGATGCTAACTTGGTATTAACTCGGGAGAGCCATGATCTTCGATTTAATTTTTGAACATGTTCAAAAGAGCGGTACGTTAAAGGCATCCGTAGTAATAACGTACTAAACCGAAGTTTAACGTAGTCTAACGTAGTATAACGAAGTCTAGCGTAGTCTAACGTACTTCGTTACGTACTTAAATGTACTCTAGCGTACTCTAACGTACTTTACCGTGTACAAAACCAGCGTCGACAGTCTTGATCCAGACATGTTTGAGCAAAAATATAGACAAATTTCACAGAACTGCTATGTTTGAAAAACAAGCGCACAATGGCCGTACCACACCACCGGCTGGCTGTTATACTCCGTGCGGGTTTGCTATTTTCCGTAGTTTGACGTTCTTTAGCGTAGTCCAGCGTAGTGGCTACCGCAGTCTCTCGTACTCAAGCGTAGTCAGACGTACCACTCCGTACCTGTCCGTGAGCAAGCTGTACCCACATTAGCGTAGTCTAGCGTAGTTTAATGTACTTAAACGTACTTATCCGTACCCTTCCGTGGCCAACCACCGTACCTTAACGTAATTCAACGTAGTTCCACGTTGTTCAACTTAGTTTAAAGGGGTAGTTTAGTTTTGGTAGAGAGGGCGCTGCACATCACAATTTTTTGTGAGGTAATGAAAAACTGAGTGTCGAATTTGAGAGAACATGCAATTTTAATGGCAGAATAAACTTTATTTGGTCAAAATCGACCCAGAAACGGCTGAAATATCAATAAATATATATGATCTTATAATTATTTGGGGCCCAAATAATTAGATGATTTTTTCAAAAAATTAAAAAAATGCTTGCACTTTTTCAAAAATTAAAAAAAGCGTTTTTAAAATAGTTGTTGATGATCTCTCTATTTAATCATTATTTCAATAAAACATCACATGCATAATTTTTTATGAAAAATGGTTGAAACCAATGCCTTTTTAGAAAGCGCCCTCTTGTGTTTTATGGCTCTTTTTGAACGATAACGGGCTTTTTACTTAGTTGTTTGTATTTTTGTATACCTTTCGAGCATGGTGGAGTTATAACTATTAGTTTATAATGTTACTGTCCAGGTTTGGTTACTAAAGTTCAGCCTTACCAAAACTGTACTACCCCTTTAACCTAGTTTAACGTACTTACACCACGTCTGACCCACATTAAATTACCCTACGGATCACTACGTCCCCTACCGTAAGTATGACCGGCCCTTAAACTTACAATGGTGCGATACGCCATTTAGGGTCCATTCCAGAGCCAGAGGTTGATGGACACAGGTGGGTAGCACTCAGTGGCGTAGCGAGGGTCAAGTGATTGGGGGGCACAGCTGCGAGGGAGCGGAGCGACCAAGCCCGAGGGCGCATAGCGCCCATGGGGGGGGGGGGGGGGGAGGGTGTGGGAGGGGGGTGTCCCCCCTCCCACGGTAGGGAGCTTTTGCAAATTTTTACTTGAAATAATGCAATTTGGTGCATACCTTGGAAGGAAATTTGATAATACTGAATTAAAGAAATCATTTCCCTCATGATAAAGTATACACACACAATCAAACCTACGTGTACACACACACCAGACTCAAATACTCTCACGCCGTATGCTTGTCTACATTTATTTGGGGGAGGGTGTGGGAGGGGGTTCACCCCCTCCCAATTTTTTTGAAATTTATGAAATTGGTGTTTAAAATATCACTGTAGAAGTATGGTCATTATTGTCTTTATCATTGTCTTAATCATGGGTGTTAAAATGGTATATAATAGTGAATCTACTCGTTACGTATTTTAAAACGGTAATAGCGAGGAAAGATTAAGCCCGTGAGATGGCCCGTGAGATGGATCCACGTGATCCTGTATACTATAGAGCCATCGATATAGTCTAGGGCATTGAGCTCCAATGGAACTAAGCATAAGTGGAGGGGAGACATTGCGAGGAAGCGAAGCGACCGATTGCGGGAGGGTGTGGGAGGGGTCTTCCCCCTCCCACAGTAGGGAGCTTTCGTATTTTGGGGCCTGAAATTGTGTGATTTGGTGCACACCTAAGACAGAAATTTCACGTAATATAAAGTATATAAGTATGGAACCAAACATACTTAATGACAAAGGAGGGGGACAATCTCCTCCCCTTTCTAATGTGGGGGACATAATATTCCAATTGTATTTGCATTCAGCGCATATCGACCGAATTTACTAAAAGATATATTATTTCAAATTATTTTATTTTCCGATGATAGTGTGCTATAGACATGATAGATGAGGGTCTAATAAATTTCGTATATATCAGTATTTCAGAATATGCGCGCGAAGCGCGCGGCAAAAATTAAGATTTACAGTCCTTTTCAAACTAAAAAAAAACAGCTATGCTCGGGTCCCTTGAATTAGTTTCAGTAGGCCTATGCTCAACTGATGCAGATATCGACTCTGGAGAAGATGACTGGTGCTCATTCAGTCATGATCATCAACAATATGCCTAGATTATGCATCATGAATTAATGGAACGGGTGCATTTGGAGTGAAGAAATTAGTAAAATAAGTTTGTCTTTACCTAGACATTTAGGACTACGTAGTGCAGCTATGCGCCTTTATAGCCTGCATGAAGGCGTCAAAATTATCTATAAAAGCGGGAGGCAGATTCAAGATCCTAAAAGGGCCCTTGGTATGATAAACGATTTACCATGCTAGGAAGTTTGTTAGGCCTATACGCGCTCTATGTCTTCTGAAATGCGGTGAGCGTCGATCCTCGCGCACGGGACTGCAAATTTGCATAAGGCGCTATATTGGAAGGATTCTTCAAACTGATATAGGTGCGCTATTGCTAGTACTAGGGAACGACTGTTATGTTCTTGGTTATTATCGTTGATAATGATTATTATCACACATTAAATAAAACGTGATAATAATGAATGATATACATTGTAGACACATTTGGCTTCATGTCGGGTCGTCATTTTTTTTATTTTTTATTTTTTTGCCAAACGATTGGGGGGGGGGGGGGGGCACGTGCCCCCCGTGCCCCCCCCCCCCCCCGTAGCTACGCCACTGTCACTAGCACTTGTCTATGAGAGTGACCCACCGTGCGTGCCTCCCACCACATCCCAGAACATTCTTAATACAAATGAATCGATGAAAATGAGAAAGAGAGGGAAATCATATTCCAGAATAGTTCTTTTTTTCTTCTTATCAGCTTCGTCTAAAGAAAGGGAAAAGACGTGGCTTCTTTAATCGGACTTGGACGCATTAGAATAAATTAATGTATAAGATAAAGACAGCTGTAAGGCAGAAGGGTTTTGTTTTCAAAAACTTTTATTTAGATTAATAAAATAGTGTACGTATGCATTTTTTTTATAATACAGAACTTGTATTGAATTTGAAGATACTATGTAACTATCTACTTTGAAAAGGGTTTGAATTAATCAATTCCTGATTTAAATTAAAGGAAAGTAGCAACATTGTCAATATCCACAAAATTTACTTAGAACTCTAGTGGTTCTCTCATATTTTATAGTATTCATATCACCAATAGAAGCATGGAACAGGTTTTGGTTTTTTTTCGAATTATATTTTAGCCATGTCATATTTTTTTTTTTTATTTGGACCCATTTTATTTCTAAAGAGGGACAACTTTAAAATGGCACTTGTCATTATTTGGCATTTTGTGTCCTATTTCCAATGTAGTATGTTTAAAAAGATTAACGGTTACTGGCTTCCACATTCTATTTAATGAAGTTAAATGTCTAATTTGTTCATACAACATCTGTTGCTTAATGATATGATAAGATTTTGTAACGTTATCCTCCCGTATGTTGCTTGTATGGCTGCATAAAGATGTTGAATGGAATTCCGCGTACTTCGCGGCACAAAGAATTTAATCTGACAATGAGTAGGACTATTGAAGAAGCCATATTGTTTGAGAAGCGTTATTTGCAGAAACATGCTGGGCATCTAATATTTGTGATTGTATTGTTCCCATTTTTTTTTTAAAATTGTAAAGGTTTTTTTTCTTCTCCTTAAGATGCGCATACTTGGCAGCACAAAGAACTTGATAATGTTAACATAATATGTTAACATTATGAAGTTCTTTGTGCTGCCAAGTATGCGCATCTTAAGGAGATGTCAAACATGTTTATTCCAAGTTTATACTTATTATTTATATCGTTCTTTTAAATCCTAATAGTGTGCATGCCAGATGACATTCTCAGTGGCGGATCCAGGGGGGGTTAGGGGGTTTAACCCCCCCCCCCCCCCTTGGGCTGCCAAGTGAAAATGTATCAGTGAAAAAAGTGAAATAAAGTGGAAAAAAAATTACTTACGGGGGTTCAAAATAGCAAGAAAAATTCGCCGCTTCGCGGTTCATGGACGATGCTCCGCATCGTCATTGGGTCAACCCCCCCCCCCCCCTTAGCAAAAAGCTAGATCCGCCCCTGCATTCTAATGGTATTTGCATATTATGCAAAGACCATTAGAATGTCATCTGGCATACACACTATTAGGATTTTAAAGAACGATATAAATAATAAGTATAAACTTGGAATAAACATGTTTGACAAACCGACAACACTGACTTGAAGTTTTAATTGGAATAAAAGAAAATATACATTCACCGAGACAAATGCATGACACACTAGTAGTTTCTATACATGAATAAACATGATGTGTATAGACATTTGAATGAATAAAACAGAAATTCGCATTTTGGTTCGAAAGGTTTACATTACTTTGGATTTTTAAAATAGCTTTAGTCACTTCTTGAACCTTTTCCGAATAACGTTCGGATATCTCATATAAAGCCGTACTAATCAAAACAGAGTATATGGCGTATTACAGTCAAGGAGCAACTTGTCGCGGTAATTAGTTAGCGGTACGTACGGGCGTACTCAGAATCTCGAAGGCTGCGCGCATGCGCATTGCTAGTGTTGTAGCGAATCGCGAGATTTCACGTGACTATGACAAGCCCTTCTTTGAAGCGGAATTGTTGGTAATCCCGGTAGTGTAGATGGCAGAATGGTGAGGTAAGTTGAAGTACAATTTTCGCTCTTTATTTTGACATATAACTTGCCAATATTTTTGTGAAATTTAGACATTTTACGAGCTTATGAATGTCCGTTGCAATGTACATTAATTTTGATCGTCTTTTTGCAGGCTTTTTGCAAGCTTTTGTTCCTTTTTGGAACTTGACCCGATTAAATATCCAATCTAATTTTCTCTCGAATGGTTATGAAGTTCCAACAATGAGCGTCAAAATTATATCAAAATCGATTCGAGGCACACATTATCAGATGGTATTTGAAGGACCGTAAAATGAGATAAATTTCGATTTATGACGAAAGTGACCGACGTTCTCTGAAAATCGCGTAACCTGATTGGTTGGTTACGGAATCATGACAGGTCAGGCAAACTTTCATGACTCCGTAACCGACTGCTCCGAGGATCGCTCAAACGAAAGTTTGCGTGACCGTTCATGATTCCGTAACAAACCAATCAGGTTACGCGATTTTCGGAGAACGCATAATATTTCCATTTTTGGCGAACTCGTAAGTGTACTAGATGGTTTAAATTGTGGAACTTGACTCGATTAAAATTCAAAATAATCTGGAAATGCCCGAAAAAGGAAGAACACATAATACTCTTTATGGTGATATAAAAATGTCAAGGAGGCAATTAGATTTAGATCGCTTTTGGGAGCATTTTAAAACAAGTACAATAAACAAATTTTGTATGATTTTGAATCGATGATTTAGCTAATTTGTTCATGTAATATACTAATGTCATCACAGGAATATGAAAATGTATAGTATTTTCTTTAAAATAAGACCCCAACCTCTAATATTGATCAAAGATATAAGTCAAGATATCGGCGACAGAAGTGAGTTCATTAAAGGGGTAGTTCAGTTTTGGTAGAGAGGGCGCTGCACAACACAATTTTTTCGTGAGGAAATGAAAAACTGAGTGTCGAATTTGAAATTTTAATGGCAGAATAAACTTTATTTGGTCAAAATCGGTTCAGAAATGGCTGAAATATCAATAAATATATCCGATCGTATTTATTTGGCCCCAAATAAATACGATGATTTTTTGAAAAAAAATTTAAAAATGCTTACACTTTTTCAAAAATTTTCAAAAGCGGTTTTTAAATAGTTGTTGATGATCTCTCTATTTAATCATTATTTCAACAAAACATCACATGCATAATTTTGTATGAAAAATGGTTGAAACCAATGCCTTATTAGAGAACGCCCTCTTGTGTTTTAATGGCGCTTTTTGAATGATAACAGGCTTTTTACTTAGTCGTTTGTATTTTTGTATACCTTTCGAGCATGGTGGGGTTATAAATATTAGTTTATAATGTTACAGTGCAGGTTTTGGTTACTAAAGTTCAGCCTTACCAAAACTGTACTACCCCTTTAATATGCAAAATGTGAGCACCGTGTGGTGTTCATGAATATCGTATGAGTACCAGGAATCTGCCGCACGCAAGTTGCTCTTTTGACTGATTAGATGAAAAGCAGAACAGCAGAACGGATGAATAGTTATGTCACAATCCGTTTGAGCGAATCCTATTCTTGCATGTGACATGTTTTGTGAATAAATATTGATTTATCTGATTGTGAACTAGATCGATGACTGAGTTCACCTTTCGCTTTAATTTGGTTATGCACTTATCCCGTTATATATTCTTCGCCTTTCGTTGGTTGGTTCGACGCGTTGTCTATATTACTATTAGCCATGTGTGATGCTAAATGTATGAACTACAGTCGAGATACGCCTGTGCAGAGTTTAATTCCAAAAAGCGCTAAATCCGTTTTCTTTTTTAATACAAGCTTATGATATATATTAAATACATGCACTAATAACAGAATATTAAAGTAAATCAAGTTTAAATCCAAATATAAATTACGCAATGAAACCGTATACTGTGGGGCATTCTATGTTTACATAATTTGTTATATTCCTATTCATATTCCCATAGGGATGTGTGTCGGAAATGATACGTACTTTTCTCCAAAGTTGATGAAGTGAATTAAGCGCCTTATAGATCTTATCATGTCATACATAATTACAACACATGAATACAAGTCCATTAACCATGTTACCCTAATGGGGACATATGTATGCAATATACCTGTATGATTCTGTCTTTTACCGGTATTGAGAGGGACGGTCGCGCTTTCCAATCAAGCAATTGGCAATGAAATCAGTCCTATTGTACTCATCTGAATTCGAATCCACAACCGCGAAGGTCGTCAAAAACAGGAACGAGAGCCGCTACCAACTTCCTGATGACTTGACTCTAGCAGTCACCGTTTTAGCGTGCTAAACGCTAAAAGGGTTATAACTAGGAAATTAGGAATATTGTGATACTCATGACGTATGGTGTAATATTTTGCTTTCAAAAGTACTCCGGGGGTGTCACACGGCTCTCGGTGGCTCATTTGTAAATGGGAGCAGATGAATTATAGATCGTACAATGAGTCCGACTGTCGGAATATTGATTAAATCATTTAGAGGGGGTCGCCGCATACAGACGGTGTTGTATTGTGTAACGAGTGTGTTGTATTGATATCTCATACTATCTATAGGCTCCCCATCTCTCTCTCTCTCTCTCTATCTCTTTCTTTTATCAGTGTGTATTATTAAACACATACATAACAGTTTTGCATGTATGCCTTTATATATACGCGATTAGAAAAATATCCATTACCATTTGGAGATGAGGAGCGGTGGCACGTAGTCCCCCGGAAAAGTGCTTGAGCGCATCCTACATTACCATGGTAACGCATTGTTCACATCGCCTTGCATCTCTTTTATTCAGGAGAAGACGACGAAAAGTACAGATGAATTCTTGTTATGAACATCTCTTTCTGCATGTCTCTCTGCGTGTCTTCGTGATGATGTTGGCATGAACAAAACAAAAGTTCCTCGCAGCGGTAGTATTCGTTCTCTCGTTCACTTCCCAGATTCAAAGGCGGGTGTAATTTGATTAGAAACACATTGCATTGATGCATTTTATTTTTCGTAGGCAATTTTTTTTTTTTTTTAAACACAAGTTGTGACTCATGAAGCATGGACCCTGCATGAAGGAAGTAGCTGTGTAAGAGAATGGTGAAACGTCTTCACGCACTTTATGTTGGCATCTCATGACTGTGAACGACTGGGTAGTTAGGCTAGCGACGGAATATCGCAGAACTGAATATTGTGGATTTAAATTTCCCTCGGATGATAATATTGTGATGCGCCATTTTCGATGAAAGACATTATTATCTGCTAATGCATCGATCGGTGTCTGTACTCAGATCTGGAGATTGCTCGATCGTAAAACGTCGAGTCGAGTCTCTCCAATCTTTGGCTGAAAAGACTGACTAAATCGGATAAACCAAATAAAATAAGGTAAGAAAACAAAAATATATATATAATTTTAGGATTACGGTCCGTATAAACCACGTATTTGTTATGTTATATAGCCTATCCATTACAATCGTATTCAAGAATGAAAGATTCAGAAACGAGCATAATAAAATGGTTAAGCGATAATATGTGTGAAATGATTGTTAATTATTATTATTGAACAAACAGAAGAATAGAACCATTCTGAAAATGAATATCTCACCAACAGAAAAAAATGAATAAAACGGGATGCTCTTATGATAGTATACAAGGAAAACAGCAAGGTAAGAATCACTTATTTATTTTGGTCGATTTACACAAATTATAACTTATTATTTTACAAATCATTTATAATTTAAAATGCATGAATATCTCAATAACAAAGGAGACATTTTGAAGGGGGAAAACAAAATGTTCATGCTCCTATGTTATGATAATAGGAACAGGAAAACGGCAATAATTATGTTGGTCGATTTGGATATACAGTATAGGCCAACTAATTCCTTTTAAAGGGATCGAGTAACTTTGTTGGCATGTGCAGAAAGTGATGAATGGTTGGTATAATTTGTAGTTCTTTGCTCTGATATATGCACTAAGTAATGTGTGAAAATGTAACGTTATTATTGTGAAATTGAAAAAATTGATGATATACATGACTGAGAAATGAGCGAAAATGCAAAGTGATATTATTCGCTAACACATTGCACTGACTTTGTACACAGTTAAAACTCTCAAGTGGATAATTACAAATCCGATCACTAAAATCGTTCATATCTGTTTAACGAAAGGAAACTTTGAAAAACTGAAACCCATTCCATGCTTTTATTGGTAATACACGGATACAACAAGGTTTGAGAGAACCACAGATTCCTAAGTAAGATTTGTGGATTTGGACAATGCTAATGTATCCCTTTAACATCGGGTGCCAATCCTAACACGTATACCACCGTGGGATATTTTCACACCTCTTCTTTTAACCCTCCTTATGCCAAAAAAATGTTGCTATTCTATAAATATGTATATACATTATATGAAAGTGTGTTTAAATGTGTTGTCAAATCTCGCAACTGCGATATTTGACGGCTTAATAATCTAAACACTCGAAGCGTATAGTAATATTGATTTGGAAACACCTTAGCCAGTGTTGACAGTGTGAGAGATTTTGAGAAAGGGCCAGTCAGAACTACAACAACAATGAAGTATGAATAATATGTGATGATTCATTTAAAGTGTTGTTGAAATCGGCTATTGCGAAATCGGATGAGTTAATTTTTAAGACACACAAACGCGTATAGGTACAGCATGGACCGATTGTGAACACCTACTATAAACGACTACTGTGTTTACAATGTGAGACAAAACAGGAGGGGGTGAATAATATATGAGGTGGGAAATTTTGTGAGAAAGGATGGAATAAACGATGATAAATATCGTGAGGACAAAGAGAAAATAGATGATAAATAATTGTAGTTGGGACATAAATTATATATCCCCGTTGATTAAAGGAATCTAGTAACTGTGTTGATATGATTGTGCAGAGGGTACTGAATGCATGGTTGGTAAAAATGTGTATTCTTGTGATTTTGATATGTCTTCTGTGTATTGTGAAAATGTCATGTTAAATGGATGTTATATGCCCGAGTAATGAGCGAAAATGCAAAGTGACTTTGCCAACTTATTGCACTGACTTTGTACGTAGTTTTAACTAGCCAGTATAGTTATAAATCTAAATACTTCATTCATATAGGCCAACATATTTGTATGTATCCATGCTTATATTGGCAATACGAATACGGTATGATATGAGGTATTATGGCTAAGTGAGAACCACGAGTGTTCCAAGTACAACATTAGATTCCATGCGTTGACAATTTAGATCCGACGATAGATTATATTTCACACTTGATCGTGGACACAGTTAAACCAACACGACGAGTTATTCGTATCCGTGTACGCAAGCAATGATTATGCTTTAAATTGGGAAAAACTAAAATATTTGTTGCATCTGGCAAAGTGAGATTTATCGAGCGGGGTCGACATGGTTGAGTTTATACAAGATGGTAAATATTGGAGTTGGCCGGTCGGGTTGGTATAGTGGCGTTGATTTTACTCCAGGCGACACTGGCGTATATATTATACTGGCATTATTTCATTAGCCATGTTAATACAATATTTGTTCCCCCTCCCCCCCCCCCCCCCCCCCCCCCATCCCCAAATACGGGAGATGATAATGTGGGATGATTGTATATATATGCCCTGAAATGTGATTTAAACTAAAATAGGTTTGCCCTAGAATCTGGTTGAACTCGAATATTGCAGTTTTTACCCCCCCCCCCCCCTCCCCCCCCGCCTCATCCACCCACATACGACCCACTTGTTCTTTGGTACGTTTCGCACTCGTCTAGCCACTTTTGACAAACTGTTTCAGGCTAATATTCATCAAGAGAAAATATTACCGTAGCTGAAACATTTTCAAAACGTTGTTTCTTGGCCATACAAACTTGGGTAATTAATCGCGTCATTTACCAGTAATTGTTTATCTTTAGAAATGCCCCCAAAATGTTCATTCAGATCCAATAAATGATAATTTGGATCACGACGACATTTGGAACGCCACCATGGCCACGGTCATACAGCGTAACAATTAATCCACTGATAATGACGATATCTTTAAAGGGACAGGTCCACTTTTACAAAACGTCTGAACAGCTTTCAGTTGACGGATGGGGATCAATGTAACACGCAAAAAAAAAATCAGAGCGAACAGCCCTCTAATTTGGATTCTACGAATGAAAAACGAATGCGTCCCTCCATTTAAACTATATATCGGTCAATAAAGGAGTTCAACTGATTTAGCATAATATTACAACAATATAGTACTAATTTTCGTAAAGGTATTGTGAAGCCGACATATGTCACGGAAAAAGATCTCAAAAAGAAAGAATATATAATTACATGTAGTCAGTTTAAGCGATGTTTGGGTATTTTGCTTGGTAAACGCTCACACATTAGTAGTTATGCGCGGGTCACGTAGCTAGCGCGGGTCACGTAGGGGTCATGCATACCGATCTGGCACTCCGTGAAATCTATGTACGAGAACTTACTCACCGGCCGAAAATACGTATGTACCTAATTAACCGACGTCCCTCAGTTTATTCAGTTTTAGGTCTATAACTCCACGAACAAGAGATTTCAAGCCCTAATTTTTTCAGGCATGCTATTAAATGACATTTCCTTTCATATAAGATAATAACCTCGCAACTTTTGAATTTTGGCTTGCAAAAGTGGATCTCTCCCTTTAACAGATTTAATAATTTGGATCACGACATTTATAACGCCCAGTCATGCGGCATAACAATCCACTGATATGATGAGGACTGTAGTCATAACAGATTATACAGATTTAATCATTTCAGTGACATGATTATTTTGGAACGCCATGCATGGTCACAATACCTGCAGCATAAATGGGCATAAATCCACAGATGATGAGGACTGTAGTCAAAACAGATTTAATAATATGGAACACAATCTATCATGATTTGGCACGCCAGGGTCAATGACGACCATGCATGCATATGCAGCAAAAATCCACTGAAGGCACTGATGATCTGAGGTAATCATAGCGGCTCGGCTCGAGGCCGAACCGGGCGGCGCGCATCCCTCGGCTATTAGCATACCTTCATTCGTCGTGGCGGTACGTGTTTAGACGCACGTGACGAGCCAGGGGTTGGGGGATTATTGTATCGTGTTTCGAGCTATACCTGGCAAATTAATATTTATTTTTTACCATCATTGCTTCTGTGTGTATACTAATTTATATCAAGATAAGTTGTGTCAACTGCACCAAAAGAAGATCCACGTTTATATTTTCACTTTGGATTATATACGCTCTGTAAAGCAGTCGATGCTGGATTTGTACTAGCAGATATATACCTGGTAAATATTTTAACAGTGGTTGTGGATATATTTCATCGTCATACAAAACGTATTATGTATGTATAATCATTGTTTTGTATTTATACAATGTTCAAATAGAGTTGTGTATATTTCAACGACACCGAAAAAGATTCACGCGCTATTTTTCATTTTGGATATATCAGCTCTGTAAAGCAATCGATGTTGTATTTTTACTAGCAGATACCCGGTTATTATTTTTTTATTTATTTATTTTTGGTCAAAGTATATACGTCAATACAAAGTACATACATTCAAATACTGTACTAGGTACATACATTCACTGTCGATACATACAATCTGTAAAACATTATAATTTTGTCAGCGTACATTCATACGTCAGTCGTTCATATCAGCTCATTTTCATTGCAGAACAGAAATTTGATGCCAAATTTTGAAAAGAAAAAAAATCCCTGATAATAAATATACCGACTGTAGGCACTGCAGCAAGTATTTGACAAATGTATGTGTATACTGTTTTACATTCATTTTAGATAATTATATTACCTTTGCACACACAAAAATGTAATTCGATACTCCGTTTTGATTAGAATTTCATGTCAACATTATACTGCATATAATTATTCTGTTTTCATCGACATGTATTTGATTTTTTTATCAAGTGAACACAGCCAGTATAATATAAGAGCTTCGTATTATAGTTTGAATATCTTTCAGGGACATCGGTTGTATAATAGATGCAGCATAAAGAGATTTGTTTCCAAGGTTCTTAAAAAAATAGGTCTGATGAAAGTATGTAAAACACTTCGAAAGGATTGATAATGCACTGACATAATTATCGTCATGCGCTGTCTTGATTATCTCCGAAGGTGCGATTCACAATGTGTTGGCGCGCATTTGACCATCAGCTTAATTTGGTGCGTCATACTAATAATCTATATGTTGAACAATATGCGTGCATTATATTTTGGCGCTGCTAAAATGTAACGTTTTTTGCATGCAGAAATTGACCTGATGATAGTTATACCAACGACGTATTTGACGAAAATCACAATATGATGCATCAGACTTCCGCATATGACTTTTATATTGAGGAAACTAAAAGAAGGAAGTTGAAAGAACGGTACATTTAGAAGTTAACTGTCCTTCTTTTCGAGCGAGATTTACAGAAATACAGAAGGAAGTTATAGAAGATTGAAGGGGTCTTCATAAGTTAACTGTTCTTCTCGAGAGAGATTTACAGGAACTGTATGTAACTCTTTAATTCTGATGGATTAAAACCGCGATTTATCGGATAAGTAGAACTTCTTTTAAGATGAGTGGACACACAGTGAGTATACAGGTGGTGAGCGTGGTTCTTCAGAAGACCCTCAAAGAAAATCTGTGAAAAATCCTCTTAGCGGATTTAGGCATTAGGATTCTAAGGACTTAAACACCACTGCTTTCCCGCAACGCGCTGCCACTTTTGTTATCATGTTTGTAAAACCACTTGGAAGCACTACAAGTGTTTGTAAATTCACCAATTTGCTCACTTTTGCAACAATACACTTAGCATTTCACTTTTCCTGCACGACAGCACGGGTATACTATAAAAGTTGAAGGTTTGGTTTACTCGGACGACATATGTTGAATGACAACCATCGGTATAAGAACCCCGTAGTAAGAACAACATCTTGGAGACCTAACAGGACTGTACAAAGACATTAAGTTTGGACTTCTTTTGGACCCGAGGCATCCGTCATTGGCATTTTGCAGCCTTTTCTATTATACTGAACTAAACTTTGAACTATAAAATATTATGAGCATGAAGTGAGGGTGGTATGCATGGTGTACGCCTTTGGATATTTGATAAAATAACACTGATTTTTGTTTTGTTTTGAGTGAGACGGTTTTCTGCTTTTAATAGCTTGTGAGAACATTGAACAAACAAAGGTCTTACAAAAAAGTCATGTGTGTGGCACTCTAACCTCTTCTGGAGAACTCAAGTATACTTCAACGCGGTACCGTACACGTCCATCAAGCTATAACTGGCAGGTACACGCTAAATCTGCGCACACTGTGATTATTGTTTGCCAAATTTTAAATTCCATTAATAACTCCACGCGTTCGAAGGCTGTGTGAGGTAAAAACAGAGTAGCTAGCTGAGCACGAGTGAGAGAGGGTGAGAAAATGCATTTGGAAGAAAAATAGTGTCATTGAAAAACAGGGGACCGTGCAAATAGGTTTTTGCTCCGTGTGTGGCTTTAGCCTAACCGCGAGACTTACACTTGAATGCATGCAGAACAATGCAAACAAAACAAAAATGATTCCATTTTGGTAAACTGCGTCGGTCTGCCCGAGTTCGTTGCTGGGGGAACACTTTTCAGTCTTTTGTCGGATAGTGGCAATCGGACGGATCGTGGGAAACGGAATATTGTAAACTTTATTGTATGTTTTTCGTCACCCATATAGGTCGTTTTTTCCAAAATTGTGTGAAGGAACCGCTAGCACCTGTTCGTATTAAGGACCGTGTGAAGCTTGTAAGTGGTACAATTAATAATCGAACCATTTTTGTTGGCGAATTTACTTTGAAACGAATAAGGTTTGTTTAGACGGCATGCGGCAGACGCACTTTTCGATCCACTCACAAATCGATTACATTTTATTCGAATGAAATGTAAATGTGTTGCATTCGGATCGTCTGTAATTCTGACTCGGGATTGTGATCGACTGTTTTTAAGTGTTGTATTTTTTGTTTTTACATAATACACAGAGTCATGATGACGATGCTGCAGCTGTATTCCGTGCAGTTTGCACTTCTTGGTGCGTTCTGGTGCTCTGCTCAGATGACGGCCGTAGCGATGGCGACGACGACAACGGGGTCGCAGGCCATCACGACGTCGCCGAAGGACACAAACGTGATCCGCGGCGAGTCGGCAACACTCTATTGCACGATATCCAACCTGGAGTCGGGAAGCGTGCCTTTTTGGACCAAGAACGGCGAGGTGTTCGCGGGTCGGCCCGCCGACGCTCGCGTGGCTCAAAACAACGACGATGCCGTCAAACGCTGGGCGATATTCGGCGACGAGTCCGAGGGCGAGTTCAACCTGCAGATCATCAACGTCGTGGAATCGGACGCCGGGCTCTACGCGTGCAACGTGACGATGCTGACGTCCTCGAGTGCGATCGCCGTGTCGACGTCCAATGCGATAACGGGATACCTCGCCACGGCCCCCGCGGCCCTTCACGTTCTCCCCCCGCCCGACGGCGAGCTACCAGAGTGTCTCATAAGTATCGAGGGCGCGCTGGATGTCGGGGAGGCAGTCGAGTTCACCTGTGCCTACAAAACCAACCGCTCTGATGTTGAGGTGAGATGAGCATTTTCAGTTTTGAGTGAAAATATCTTATTAATTGTTATTTTCAAATTTAAAAGTTACAATATTGGTAGTAACGTCTAGTTATAATGTACATAATACCAATGTAATTGTTAACATGCATATCAATATTGTTGGCATAAAGGTTACAGATTGCCACTTGTTACCTACACAAAATGATATTCAAAAACCCTTCACCATTTTAGCTGCTCGAAAATTATGATTGTTTTTTCTTCAAAATATTATATGGCCTTGTTTTAATTTACCTTTTCATATTTTCACAGTATATTCATGATTTTGGGAGCACAGAACATGTACGTGTGAGGACAGTAACGCGCCAGTTCCTTAAAGTTAAATGACCTTCACTATGAGTTTACATAGTAATACAACATTTAACACAAAACAAAACCTGTTATGACTGTATTTATAGCATCCATTTAGCATATTTGATAGAATTTAAAGCGTATAGTTACTCTATCAATCATCCTTCAACTACGATTCATATTTTTGTCAAAGGTATTTCATTCATAGAAATATTTTGTGAAGCGTGTGCCTCAACGTTACCAGACATGTCGCCCTTGGCAAATGCTTGGTCTGTTAAATATTCATACAATTAATATCCTGAGTGTATTATGTACCCCTGCCCACAAAACAGAAATTCCAGACCTATTTCGACAATATTCATTTAGCAATATATTTGATAGCACGCGTATAATTACGAGTACGCTATCAATCGTTCTCCCATTGCGATTCGATTTTTCCAATTGTATTTCCATTATATAGAAATATTGTTAAGCTTGAACCTCAAAGTTAATACATACATATGTCGCCCTTGGTCTGATATATATTTATACAAATAAGTCCTTGTGTGTATACCTTTCCTGTCTATACATGCACACAACAGAAACCATATTCATCAATCGTTCTCTTATCGCGATGTATATATGCATTCTCTCAACATCAATGGTGGGTGGGAATTGTAAAGAACGGGAGAAAAGGAGGAGGGGAGGAGGAGGAGGTGGGGGGGGGGGGGGGGGGGGGGTGTCGGAGTCGTTTCTATTGTGTGATTTTGAACCCAAGGTTAGCTTTGTGAATCGAATGATGAAAGCCAGTAATCAATCTCGCATTATATGAAAGGTGATATTTGCCAGCTTGTTATAATATATATACTGACCATTATTATGCGACGTGTGCGTTTTGTGTGATGCATGAAGGACACCAATGTTAAGCCAATATAATGTACATGTAGTATACATTGTATATTGCAAAAAGCGAAAACATTTTGCAATCTGAAAACAACAAAACATGATGGGAAACTGTTTAAAAATAATCGATCTTTTTTTTTAAAGAATATTACCTTGATATACAATGAACGAATTAAAAGTATCATTTGAAAGGCATAGTTTTGTATCATAATGATGACGGCCTTGTTTTATAATTTTCAAAATTGGTGTTGTATATAATGCGTTATTCATCGGGACCTGTATGTATTACGATAATGATTTATACGTGTGTGTCTGATTGCTTCTGAGCGCATATGTATAGAATAATTACTTTGTGGGTAAAAACAAAGAAAACTAAATTATAGTCCAGGGTATGAAGGGGCATGTTCAACGTTAAAAAAAAAAAAAATAGTGCATTAGTTTTGTTGACAAACGTCTACCCTCGCATGCACTTTACATGACTGTTTACTTGAAAGCTAATGATATGTAAGCTAGTAGACGTAAATACCCGCCACAATATGTGGATTTTAACTTGGTTTTAAAAGAGTCCAGGGTAGGGGCATGCATGTTCAATGTTTACAAATAAGAAAATAGTGCAATTAGGTTTGTTGACAAACGTCTATACCTTCACATGCACTTTACATTACTGTTTACTTGAAAGATAATGACGTGTAAGCTAGTAGACCCAACTACCCGCCACAAAAGCACGGAACAAGTGCTAATTGATAATCAAACATATACAAGCATATTATTAATTAGCACAAATGGCGAGTTATGGTCACCACGTTTGTTCCCGTTTTGGATTACCTTGGAAATACTATGGCACCTACTAATGATTCTGATCGAACCCTATTGTTACCTCGTTCATGTATAATACACGACTTCATTTCACGTTTCCGGGAGGGTTTAAAGGGCATAGGTAAAGGACAGGGCGCGCTTTAATCATTAAAGCCTCCAAATACGAATAGTATAGCGCCTTTGTTAGAGCCATGATTTATCCGTCTTTTCAATAATGAAAACTATTTTGAGTGGATTGGAAAAGGGCAATCCTAAAAATATAACACGATTGTTCAATTTTTGTAGTCATCGATATCAGACTTTACAACAAAAGACAGAAATGTAGGGCATGGACATATTATATAAACTGTGCATGCGTTTGTCATTGATTGATGGACATTTCCTCTCATTGAAATGAGGAAACAAATATATGAAATAATTGACAACTGAAACACTTCCTGTCTTTTTACATAAACGTTATTTATTGCCTTAGTATAAGCTTCTTCCGCAGCAAAGAAAACACCGCTTCCGTATTTCCTGTCAATTCGTCATACAACGAATAAAGACGATGTACCCTTACTTCCGTTGGTTGTTTCATCCCTATGATTAAAATGATATGTAAATCAATGAAGCCGCAATCATTAAAATGATATAAGAGATGTGCGTTTTGAAAAAGTCAACATCTTTGCTCCACTTTCATATCATTTTGATCTAGGTTGTATTACAACATTTGTCTCACCCAAATGCGGTAAACATTCACTAGTAAACATACTGGTTCCCGAAAGTTTAATCACGAGAAGGTTGAATTCTTAAAATATCTATACTAAATCATAATTCTTTCTTCTTTTTTTTCCGTGTAGCTTCGTTGGACGAAGCGCGATGATGCGAGCTTCTCGCCGACGAGTCCGATGACGCACTTCCGCGACGGTTTCGTCGTGAAGCAGTTCTACCACAGCATCGACAGGCACGACCACCTGTCCGAGTTCCAGTGCATCGCGGACAGCAGTGACCTTCCGTCGCCGCGCTCCTGCACGACGGGCTTCATACTCGTGCGTCACGCACCGAGCGTCGAGCTGACGCCGGCCGCACCTGCCGCCGTCGCTGGCAGCAGCGTCAACGTGACATGCCTGATCGAGTCATCGTACCCGCACGACTTCACCTACGTGTGGTACTACAAAGGAAGACGCGCGGAGAACTACAGTGGGAAGATCCTCCTGCGAGGCACGATGGCAACGATCGTGAATCTGGAGAAGGAAGACGTGGACGCTACTCTGTCCTGCGAAGCCTTCAACGCCGTCGGCAGTAATCGGGCCAGCGTCATTATCGAAGTCATCGATGTGAATACGTCAACAAAAAACATAGCTTGGATTACTCCGACGGCTATCGTCATTTTATTCATTCTCCTCATCGTCATCATCTCCGCTATCATACTAGGAGGCCGCTGCTGCATCGGGAATTACGCGCGTCGCAAGAAGCTGAAGGCGAATGGATGGACGGCCGAACAGTTCGTTGTGGACACGCATATGGTGCCGATGCCGGAACGACGCGGCAGCGACGCCACAAGTGACTTCTACATGACGCGTACAATCAAAACGCCGGGGAGCGATGGTTTCCGTAATCAGTGGCAACAGAATGGACACGCTGGTACGAACTACGTTCAAGAAACTGCGTTTGATGACGCCAACGTTTCTAGCAGCGGCAGCAGCGACCGCAGCAATTACCAAATACAACCTAACGCGCAGGAGCATCGCGGTTACGGGAGCTTCGTGGAAGACACGCAGGCTCAGAGAGAGCAAAGAACGCTGAACGAACGCGACAGAATGCGTCAAAACAAATACCCCGCTAACTCACCTTCCCAGGTCAACAAAACGCCATCCGCAAACGGACAAGTTAGTCCAGGATTTAGCGATTCGGGTCTAGACTATCAATCGTCCTTTGAAGGCTGTCCGTCTCCAGCGCAGGAGACGTCGTCGCTCTACGCCCAAGTTCGGCGGGGACGCATGCCTCGAATGGGCTCCAGACTGAGCGTGCAGGAGCGACAAGAAATTATGGATAGCCTTTGATACAATTCTGAACATCATAAGGACATACTCCAAGTGTCAAGACATTAATTCGCCCTTTTTCAACAAATGCATATTTGTTATCGAACTATATTGCGATGTCAATCTTTTACAGATTCTATTGTTTTTTTGTATGGATGTCGTAAGAAATTTGTAATATACATGCAGGTAGGTTTGTAACTTTGTATCCGCTTTGGGGTTTTTTGTTATGGAAAGTCAGCATTTTGATTATGCTTTGTTGTGTTTATGAAATCGTGTTTTAATAGCCAAAATATCAAGTGCCTGCGGAAAAATAATGAGTAGCTATATGCAATTTATTATTCCAAAGTTTTTTTTTATGACAACCGTCATTGTCATCTCTACCAGCAAAAACTTCATCGTCATCCTCATCATTAACATCCTCATCCTCCTCATCATCATCATCATCATCATCATCATCATCATCATCATCATCATCATCATCATCATCATCATCATCATCATCATCATCATCATCATCATCATCATCATCATCATCATCATCATCATCATCATCATCATCATCATCTGTATCCTCCGTATCCTCCTCATCATCTTCATCATCAGCATCATCATCATCATCATCATCCTTCTCATCATCATCACCTTCATCAGCATCATCATCGTCAACATCATCATTATAACTTTCATTATATCATCATCATCATCATCATCATAACAGTGCTCAACATCAGTGTGATGGGGTGCAACATTATACTTGCCGTCGTAAAATTCATATTGTATCCATTGAAAAGTGTTGCACATTATTAAAATCGTTTTAGAAGTAAATGTAAGGGGTGCTGCTATCATTCCATCTAGGGTGCATACATTATACGTAAACGTCCTAGTTTGTTACGATTAACACATCTGTTAGTACCAAGGGGTGTTTCACACAAGTTTTCAGTTGAACTTAACTCTAAGTTGGACCTAACAATTGTGCAAAGTCATTTGTAGCCTCGGAATAAAAAGTATTTGAGACTTCCAACAAACAAATACATCAATATCTCCAAGGCTCCGTGATGATAACAAAATATAACTGATTATATCAAACTTTATGCCATTTCAAAAGAAATGTTTCAATAATTCTACAAAGAAACTAATGGATTTCCAGGTCCAACTAAAAGTTAAGTTCAACTTTGAATCCTTATGAAACAACCCCCTGGTGTTGGAATTATGTCGAGCCCAGGCATCTGTAACTGGGATGGATGTCTGTGGGTGGCGGATAAAGAAACTTTGGGGTGTTTTTTGTTGTTGTTGCGACATTCTGCTTGGTAATCTACATGATCTAGTGTTAAAGTTATACGTTTTAAAGTTGTTTAATTTTTGAGAAAATTTCATAAGGAAATGTTAGCTTTTACAATAATGTTGTATCTTATCAATGAGTCATGGATTTTGATCGGAATATAATTAATTTTGCCTCAAAATGCACCTGTCAAAGCATGCGTATTATCATATTTTATTATACGTGTTTTATAGTGGAAATTGAGATACAGTACTTTTGTTTTTAAGTTTATATTTTAAAGATTGTTACTTTAAAGCCCCACACACGAAAATAAAAAATATGCTTTCATCACCATGTGAAGGAATATATCATAACACATCTGTCAGTGTAAATGTTTGGACAAAACTGCTTTTAAATTGACTATTTGAGCATTAAAAGGTTCGACAAAAACGAAACGATTTTACCAAGATTCAATTCAACCGCATAATACGTTGCATGCAAAAGCCATGTACGCGCACGTGTGCACGGCGTGCGGGCTTGTCGACCAATACCCAGTCCGGCGGAGAGGGGCAAGCGGCGGTGAATTTAGACCCAATCTCAGTGGCGTGCTACGGCGTATATTCAAGTTCCACCGATATGTCTGCATTTAATGCTACTACCAGTGGCGTAGCTACGGGGGGGCACGGGGGGCCTGTGCCCCCCCCCCCCCCCAATAATTTTGAAAAAACAATAGAAAACATAAGGGGCAATTTTTTGAAAAAACAAAGAAATACATAAGGTGTGCCCCCAATAATTTTGCGTGCCCCCAATCAGTCCGACCACGCTACGCCACTGGCTACTACGGTTCGGATTTTAACACACAAGCCCCTTTTTATACTAATTCAACAATGCTGATCAATTAGTGTAGCCCATAATATAGAGGTTTTCTGCAACTTTTCCAAAACCGTTGGTTTGCTTTAAATGATATCAGAATGAGAACCAACCACGATTCAATGAATTATATAGAGCACCATTTCCACCTGCACCTGAATATTTAATCTTTTTTTGTTGGGCTTGTTGACATGGCAACAACAATAATACTGATAGAACACACTTACACATGCACGACAATCTACGCACTTTGCATTTTGTATTGCATGCGAATTGTACTTTTTATTATAATTTCTTTCTTTAAGAAAAGTTGGCATCATCATAATGATAATGTTATCTAATTATCAAAATATGATTTTGACATATTCAAGCCACTTGTCGATCGTAGCCTATACAGGAATTCACCCTTATTCTGCTCGGCGAATATATAATGGCTAGTATATGCTCCCCGGGGAGTCGAGGATGTATACAACGATATAATTGTGTTGATTTAAATTACACTATGTCTTGACACACATGGGTAATAACAGCGTCAAGAATGTTGCATCGTCAACAACATGAACAAGATAATTGTACGCTCCACTTTCATTCTTATTATTATTATTGATATCTGGTTATTATGTCTAGGAATATCCACAAGTCATATATATTTAGGTGGTTGATACGGTTGTTTTCGCTATTCAATATACCAAAGTAATCATTTTTTCCATAATTTTGACATCAATTTCCATCCTTCCATTTACGTAAATTATCCAGGCATATTATGTTTATTACATGTCTTCACGTGAGCACAAACAAGACAAAAAGTCAATCAGTACAATACGAATTTCTATCAAGTAACACATCAGCAGTTTGACATTTCGATTGGTATTTAATGGTGTAATTAGAGTTTCTATTTCACTTTCTACTTCACTAATTAAATTTCGAAGATCGCGACCATTTTCAAATCGGAAGAGTGGTCTGTAAATTATGTATGGTTCTATCCGATATCAACAGGGGGAAATAAATCTCTGTTTTGTGATACAATATGTTACTAACCTTTAGAAACCAATTTGCTAAAATGTCTATCCCCTCCTTTCCATTTCACATCATCCAAGGTTGCATTACCCCTTCTAATGAATAAATGAATCGATGAATGGATGAAATGATTGCGAATAATCGACCATGCAGTACTATTTATACCGAACGAGCCCACACATCGCTACTGTTACGCGTAGCTTACCATTCAGACTGATGAATTTAAATATGATGTATTAGGAGCAAGTTTACAACTATAATGCAGCATGCATGGAGCATGTGGTCAAAGTTGACATAAATTGTTATACCTGTTAGTAATAGAACTAGATATGCACTGATTTATTGTTTTATTCCAATTTATCCAAAGAGAATGGAATTAAAGCCTACTAATTGAACTTCGAGAGAGGAAAATTATACTCCAAATGTCTGACAGTAAGATTAGTATGCTACATTTTTAGGCGTGCATTTTAAAGTGACCCATTAATAATGTCACAAAGTGATATTTGAGAGTTCGATCATATACCAATACCATTGTAAGACTCTTCTGGATGATGTGTGATATTTTCCGAAGGGAAAAGAAGACTGTTTAACGAGTGAAAATTGATGATTTTAAATATTGTCCGTTGATTTTTACTACAATCGAAATGCGCTCCGGGAACGCCTTTCATTCAATCATAAATATCTCCATAATGAGGGAGACATTTGAAAATCAAAACCCGTTTCATTCTTCTGTAATTATATATAACCAAAACAACAATTTAGGTACAAGAGAAAATATTGTGAAAGCACCAAATAATAATGGTTGAATTTTACAAATTAATGTATAATGCATGGATCGCTTTAATTAGGCTGCTTCCGAATCATCGAGCAATAAACGATATTTCATCCAGACACGTGTAGCGTGTACAGACAATTATAGCGACACACGTTTGCATTCAAATGCAAAATGGTTCGTGCAAATGAAAATCAATCGTTGCGTTTCTGATTATTGTGACGTGCGTTGATGTCGCTCATTGTTATTTGCTTTAGCAATATAATGTAATTGCTTTATTTTATCTGTATATGAGTTGGAAATAAGCGAGAGGGAGCACGACCCCCGCCCTCCCTCCCCTCTATCATTTCCCCCGTCCCCTCTCTCTCTCTCATTTTCTTGCAGTATGTCATAAGTTACAAAATAACATTATACTCTTTAAAATCATAATTATAGTCTCCCACAATGTATGCGATAACTTGCCATTCCTCATGTTCCTTAAACATTTGCGTTTTTTCTTGAAGCATCTTATAAATATGTAAAGACAAATTCCAGCTATCATCTTTGCTAACAATACGAGCGTAGTTCATGCTGTTGCTTTGGTTGTTGTTGTTGTTGTTGTTGGTTGGCTATATAATGGTAACTCCTTCCTTATAATATGGTTATTTGTAAAACCACATGTTTTAATTGAAGTCGAACTATGTATGCATTGCAAGTTTTATTCAAACAGTCCTGTGTTTATGCTTTTGGTGCCACATTATTATATAGCTACTTTTTATTTCCATTGATGGGTTTTTTTAATTTGGGGATATTAATGGGAAAAGAAATAATGCTGTTGCACAATAATAATAGTCTGGCATATAATCGAAAGTGTTGATTTGATATTCTGAATGTAGTGTGTTGAGTTTACCTCTGGAACTAATCACGGGACAAACGTATGATGATATACATTATTGTATTTTGCGTGGTTTTGACAGGAATGACGTCAGAGTTGGCTAAATAAAGCTCGCACGGTATATATTGTGCTTTAACAAAATAATACTTGTATTCATTCATTTCGTCAACGCGTGTCATTCACATATTTTACACTTGTCGTTTCCACCACCGTGTGATTTCATTATGGATGATTAATGTTAAATGATTAAATAATGATCAACCATGTCAACAAGGATAAAGCATGCACATAATTATACATGTATACGTACAGAGGTTGAGAACGAAAAGGGCGCTAAGTAGGCTATTTGTTTTTGTTCTTTTGAGATAATCATGTTTAACGTTTGGAAACCTCGTATTTAATATAGTAATCCATCTAAATAAAGCTCTCTCTTGGTATTTTCAATGAATATTCCCCTAAAAAAGATATAAGTCTTATCTGAAAATTTGACATCACATACTACAAGATGGTATGCAAATCTCAATTTACACAAAATCGACTAAACGCCCTTCTCCCTCTCACCCGATGAAATAGAAGAGTATATGTGTGGGCGGGGTACATAGGTTGACGAACGCGTTGGTATAATGGTCTAGCTGCGGGGGACGGGGGCTATAGTGCCCCGATAATTTTGTTATAAACTTGAATAATAATTGTAAGAGGAAAATCCTTCCGAAAAAGGTAGACCACTGGTCATTATGATAATGATAATGATGATAATAATAATATTTGTAATAGTAATAATAGTAATGGTAATAATAATAATGATGATGATGATGATGATGATGATGATGATGATGATGACGATGACGATGACGATGACGATGACGTGGTGATGATGATGATAATGATGATGATGATGATGATGATGATGATGATGATGATGATGATGATGATGATGATGATGATGATGATGATGATGATGATGATGATGATAATAACAATAATAATAATAATAATACAAATAATAATAATAATAATAATAATAATAATAATACAATGATAATAATAATACAAATACAAATAATAATAATAATAATAATTGCGCCATCAACTAAGGGGAAAGGCATGGGGGGGGGGGGGGGGGGGGGGGGTCCACGTATCCCAAAGAAAAACATGAACTGTTGTTTAAAAATAAAGAACTACATAAACTGTGCCACCCCCTCCCCCCCCCCCCCCCCTCCATCCATCCCCTCATTAAATGTCACACTATGCCTCTGGTGTAGGTAGTCCTAACCTTTTCGCAACGTAATTGGTATAATCATATAGTGGCGTAGCTAAAGGGGGATGCATGGGGCGGTTCCGCAATAAGTATTGAATTTATTAACAATTTTTACAAGTAAGGCAATTACCGTAAGAAATAATAATAATAATAACTTGCATTTATATGGCACTTAATTATACAGGGTTTCTAGGCGCAAGTAATATTACTCATTGTCATCAGGTACAGTTCAACCCAAACCATGATATTGCGTACTTTCTTAACTCCCTGGGGAGCATACTAGCCATATGCTGCCAATGGCGCGAAGGCTAATTGAGTGTATTTATTGTGCCCCGTCCCATCCCCTCATTAAGTATTCCACGCATGCACACTACGCCACTGGTAGCTGGTCATGACCTTTTTGCAACATAATGTTGTGTCGAATCATTTATATTGTTGTGTCGGTAACAATTCATTATTACTAATGTTCAACACAATGAGGTGATTATTTCATCCGCAAATATAAATGAACACAATTTCGTTGCAAAACGCATTATCTCATTTTTTTCCCTTCAGATTTCGTACATTGTACTGAAATACAATACAAAATAATCTGACCTTATATAATATTTTGAATACCTCCACACTAACTTTTTTCTGTCCTGGCCCACTCGGGCAAGTAGAATCATACATTTTGAAAGTTTACTTGCCCCGTTATAAAATGTACTTGCCCTCTTACTTCTAGATGAGATTAACAACATGTGAAATAGACATTGTTCTCTTGGTTGTTGTTATTTAGTTGCCTGAACGGGCAAGCAAACTAGACAATTTATGATATTTTACTCGCCCGACACCAATTTGTACTTGCCCCGGGCAAGCGGGCACGTGCTAGTGTCGAGTTTATAATTACCACTCGACAAGTGTGAGTAATAATTTCACACCATCCTTCCGTAATTATTAATGTGCATAATTTAATTATATAACTTTTAAGATAAACTCGTTTGCATTCACGAAATAGTCGAGGGGATCTATAGTTAAACTTTGTTGACATGTGCAAAAAGTGATGAATAGTTTATAAAATGTGTATTGTTTTGATCTGATATGCATGTCCAGTGTCTATTATATCCTACATGAATGAAATCCTGTTCAGTGATTGGTCTACATAGCGTCATGTGACCAAACATAGTAATGCCCATGGAGAAAAATGTGCTATGCGTGACGTCATTCATGGAATAGTAAATGCTATTCCATGAATGACGTCATAGACGCCGGGTGATCATATTGAGCCCATAGAGATGCGTGTTATAAAACTTCCCTGCGAGCAGAGGCTTGCTTTAGCTTGCGAAAGATGCTCGACGAGATTTCTCAAAGAGTTTTAAAAAAAAGAAATACAGCATATTTTCGCCCGTGAATATCAATAAGTTCCAAAGAATATTCTAGAGATGCATTTCATGTATAACGTAGCGGTATTCAAATTTAAAAATTACGACAATGGTGCACATTGTGCATCGTTGTCCTTCTGTGGTCGTGACACTAATTCCTCATTTAACAATCGGCCGTGGTGTGCACTGCACTAGCTGTTATGTGTAATGTATTTTCTTCCATACAATTACACGTGTGTAGTATGTAAAGCAGGTTAATTATTCACTTTGATGCGCGCGTTTTGCATTTGGGTGCGCATTAGTTGTTAAGGCGCGTAACCATGAATGGAAAGATAGCGCAATACGCGCTCTGCGCTAGGACTATTGCGCAAAGGGGGTCAGTGTCACAAACAGAACGTAGTCAGTGCAGTAATGGTTCCATGATCAATGTTTAGTTTTCTTTATATTTTTCTTTAATTGAATTGAAATCATTTGTTTTTGCGATGATTATGATTATGCGAAGGATATAAAACAAATATATCATGCACTATTTCGAGCCACTAGTGAAATTATGGATTCCTCGGTGACAGAAAAAGCACTATGTTCTTCGGGTCTACGACCCTCAGAACATAGTGCTTTTCCTGTCACCTCGGAATCCATAATTTCAACTAGAGGCTCTCAGTGCATGGTATATTTGCTTACTATCATAAATTTCACATTAAATGGATATGATATGGCCAAGTAATGTTCGCTATCTCATTGCACACATTTTGTACACAGTTATAACTTTCCAGTGGATAATTACAAATCTGAACACTTTTAACGTATTATTTTTTTAACGAAAGGGAAATTCGAAAAACAGAAGCATGTTCCATGAGAGAAACGCTAGAATTCTAAGTATGATCTGTGCCTTTGGATGCTGTAATAATAGATCCTTTTATACAAAATGATAGCAACAACCAAATAAATTTAAAAAATGATAGTGTCGGCTGAACAATATAGAGCATAAAATAGTTCAATGTCACTTTTTTTTTGTACATTCCGTCATGTCCGTGGTAATAATTTGTTTCCAAGTCGGAACACATTCATCTAAACCATCTCGTTTTTCTCACGGTACAAATTAAATTAACGAATATGATCACACGCTGATCCCTTGCATTCATAATACCAATTAAACCAGGCGGCGAGGCGGATCGTGTATTGATGTAACGTTTGTACAGCCTTCGGTACTGAATGCCTAATTTCCGTTTGCGTTTGTCATAAATTGGATATGACCCTGATATCATCTATTGATAGACCGTGCATGTAATAATTAGCCCTTAGTCCCCCTCGTTACGGTACAATACAATACCCGGTTTTAGTGAGAACTGTTTCTTTCTCAAGCTATATGTGTCGCCACAGCGGATTGAACTTCTCCATTCCCCCATGTTATAGGTGTACCCAGGGAGGGGGGGGGGGGGGGGGGGGTCAACCCCCCCCCCCCCTTTGACTGTTTTTGGACCCAAGGGGGGGGGGGTTCAAACCCACCCTTTACCACTTTTAACGGGTCTCGCGAGTCCACCTTTTAGCGGTCTCGACGATCATAACCAATTGTCTCGGCCCCGAGGACACAACTTAACAAGTGGTCTCGGTCTCGACCTTGAACCTTTTTGACGGATCTCGGTCTCGGCTTCGAAATTTTTTGACGGATATCGGTCTTGAACATTTTTGACGGACATCCCACCCCCCCCCCCCCCCTTAAACGACTCTCAACCA
>JBAMJV010008127.1:0-34827 GCA_037951105.1 Echinarachnius parma
GCAACTTTTCCAATAATTGTTGTAAGTGTCCAATTATTGTAACTACTATGGCAACAGCCAATCACCATCAGCTGTTGCCATGGTAGTTGGCAGGGGCGTCGTCCACGGGGGGGGGGGGGGGGGATGGGGGATATATTCCCCCCCCCCCCCCAATATTTGAGGTGGGGGGATGGCCTGTATTATCATCCCCCCAAATATTTGGGAGGGTAAAAAAAAAAAAAAAAAAAGTATACTGGCGCATGTAATTGTGGAAGAGGCTACCATAAGCAAAACAAGAAGTGCGATCCGCCCTTTGGTTTTCTGCAAACTTGATTTCATTAATTGTGTTTATCTATAACACGGTAACTCAGAAGCAAGTTTATAAAACGTGGAATTGATGCCTTAGGTATGCTCTAGATTGCACGATTTCAAGCCCCAAAATGAAAAAGCTTCCTACCGTGGGAGGGGGGACACCCCCCTCCCACACCCACCCCCCAGGCGCGGATCTACGTGGGGGGGGGGGGGTTAGGGGGTTTAACCCCCCCCCCCCCCCTTGGGCTGCCAAGTGAAAATGTGATGTGCATAGAGTAGACAAACGCCATCATGGGTTTAACCCCCCCCCCCCCCCCCCCTTGGGCTGCCAAGTGAAAATGTGATGTGCAAAAAAAAAAGGCCATCATAGGCCCGTATTCACAAAGGAGGTTTGTACAGTCCATGGTCTAAACCCCGGTTTACATCTATGGAATGCCATTGTAAACTGATGGAGAGCGAATGTAAATTCCTTACTTGTTAACAATGTTGATGGTACACATTCTCTCTCCATCAGTTTACAATTGGCATTCCATAGATGTAAACCGGGGTTTAGACCATGGACTGTACAAACCTCCTTTGTGAATACGGGCCATTGTGTCCAGACCCACACAGTATCCGTATCGTCATTGGGTCAACCCCCCCCCCCCCCCCCCCTTAGCAAAATAGCCCAAAAAATCGCTTCGCCGCTTCGCGGCTCGTGGACGATGCTCCACATCGTCATTGGGTCAAACCCCCTGATCATCCCCCCAACCATGAGAAGAAATCGACGCCCTTGGTAGTTGGTACAACAATTGCAAAAATGTTATGAAACGGGGCCCAGGTAGGCCTACATCGATTAATTCTTGAATGTACACTGAATGGACACGTTGAACCCATATGGTATATGTGAAACATTTATAACGCTGGGAGTATGAACATATGCAATTTTAGGTCAACATAAGTGAAGGACACATTCTGCAATTGTTTGCTCAAATTATATCTGATTGAACCGTGTCAATATTGATATATTACATGCCGTTCAGTGGTGTGGACCGGGTTAAATAGTGATATGTGGGGGAAATATGGAGGGTATTTCTCATTATGGGGCAGCAACTGAATACTTTTATAGGTTTAAAATTGTATATTCTTCTATGCATGAAAGGGTGGCGGTAAGAATCAGTAGTTAAGGGAGTGGGGTCAATCATCCCCCCCCCCCCTCATCTTCGCTACAGAGTGTTAACTTCTTGTTTATAGAGAAACTGGTTGTAGACGAATCCGCCGTTTAATATTGGAGTATTAAAAACGTCTGAAAATACGCAAAGGCAGCATTTTTGTGTTTTGCGGGAATACAGATTGCCCGACAGATTGATATTATTGTAATCAAATATGCAATCAGTGATTATATTTATAAATGCCAATAGAAGAGGGTTTTAGACAAACTGACTATCTGCCGTTAAATATTGGAATTAAACGTCTAAAATACGTACTGGTAACGTTATTTGTATATAAGGGGAAATACGGGAGCAAAGCTGGGAAGTGACTGCAAATATTAACACATGGCTGATAATTGTAATCAAATGTACAGTCATTCTGTATCCACGCCCTAGATGTAAATATACAGTAACTATAGCATTGTATAGTATAATGTTTAGAGAGAGAGGGGGGGGGGGGGGGGGGTCGGAGGAAAGAAAGGGAGAGGGAAATGGGGGAGAAACAATAGACATAGAGAGGGTTTTATACATGCATGCATGTATGAGAGAGATAGGTTAAAGATCGGAGCTTAAGAATGGGGTATATAGTTATTTTATAATAAATCAATATATTTTTTGCGCCAATGCATGATCATGACTTCCATAAGTGTTGCTTAAACATATGATCCTCCTTTCTCAGCTGTCTACATATTCTTTATGTATAATCGTCATAGCCTCTGAAGAAGATCCTGCTATAATCGAAAAATAGGCCCTATAGGGTTATATTGACTCTTAAAATAAGTTTAAAAACAAAACTGTTTGAATGCGGGTTCTCTCAATACGTGAAGCACGCATTTGTTAGTCAGTTCTAAATTCTAACAAAAATATGCATATGCATATTTTAAGTGAAAGTGTGTTTATAAGCACCTTCGTGAAAGGGTGAATGCAATTTCCAAAATACAAAAATTCAAATTATATAAAAACTCACAACTTACCAACGAAATTATCCATGATTGTTTAGTTAGTTCATTCACTTGAATTCCAGATCGGTATACTATAGTATAACAGTTATGACAATAATAATAATGATATTATGTCGGTTATAGTTCCGAAAACAGCCGCTGCATAATGTTCTCCGATTTATTATATGACGGCGTCAAAGGTGCAAATTATTATGCATTACAAATTACGCATAATACATCTCGAGCAATGTATATAGACCTAGATACCGGGCGTGAAATAGTTAAAGTCTCCATTTGTTGATTCCAGTAACATCATGATGACAATCAAAGTTCCACTCTGTCGACAGCAATGTCACAACTAAGGCCCGTCATTATGAGACGGCGCATTTCGTATATACTGTTAGAATGTCAAAATAATCCCAACAGCGGCAGCGATTTTGTTTGTTATTTTTGCAAATGATATTTAATATCCGTGGCTCTAAAAAACTTCACACCGCATCCGTCCAATTCAATTTAATTCCAGACCTCCGCCTACTATTGTATCAGCACTTCCTGATAGAGTCTTAATTTTTGACAAAACAATCATGTCATAAATGTAATTCAACCTTCCAGTATTTTGGTTGCGAAGGATATCCTCGAAGGATATTGCAACATTATACTTGACTCACAAAATATTACAACACTTCTATAATTCAATTACAAGTTTCAGATCGCCTAGCTCCACCCACCAAACGAGACCCGAGCCAAGTCTTCGGTGTTGGTGTATAGCGTGAGAAGTTGCCAACAGACACAATGGCAAGGGGTGTTTGAACCCAGCTAGATACGTAACCCAGCCTTGCACACTACCACAGCGTTCACATCGATACTCCAAAAAGTCGGGGCTCGAATTTTGAACCTATAGTATGAACACCTTTCACACTTCTTATTTATAGACAGATATTGCGTGATGTTACTTTATCTAGAGCGTTCACATCAATCCACCAAGTGTTGAATTCAAATCAGAATTATTGTATAGATATAGTTTCATTCTCAACAATGGTGTTGATCGATGATTCAAACTTGATAGATGATTCTTCTTTTTTTATTTGACATCGGGCCCATATCCCATATACAGTCAAACCTGCGTGTAATGACCACCTATAAGGAAATAAGAAAATTGGCAGACAAATGAACTCTATAGACAAGTTCAAAATATTGTTGTACGTTGTTTGTCTGCAGCAGGGGATCACTTTTGGTGGCCACTATGATGACTATAGGCAGGTTTGGCTGTAGTACTAGTAGTTCCATTATGGGTGAAAGCTATATATATATCAGCCGTAGAGCCCTTTTTCGAGGTGGCTGAGGTATTTTTTTCCAGAATACCATCTTCCCCATTTTTACCTGACAAGCCCACAACAAAAGATTAGGTTAATACAAATTAACCGCCCCAAAATGATTTTCTTTTATCGAGTTTTCCCGAATATGACTAGCCTATGACTCCTATCCGATAGGCATCGTGCTGTATGGCAGGTTCTACAACGGCAGTGTACTAACCGCGAAAGGCCGAGCCAGTTATAGTTTATAGCTCTCTCACAGCTAGCTAGCTCGCGATCGCATAGATAATCTCCAAGCCATATAGAGCCTTGACTAAAGGCTAGAATATGACATGCTTTTGCCCAAATATGGAATGAGTTTGCTCAAATACGATATGAGATTGCCCGAATATGACAAGCTTCTGCCCGACAAATGGGTGATCTTTGGCTGAATATGGCCGCTTTCAAAACTCCAGGGGCTGCACCCCCCCCCCCCCCACCTCCTACGCCTATGCCAGTGCAAATATCAATCGGTTCTCCGAGTCAAACATGTTACGTATGGACGCGGGGTACGATATTGTAATGCTGCTTAAAGCCATTCATTCTCAAGAACAAACGAAAAGAGGCGACGTCATTTTCTAATTATTGGTTCGGTGGTTTGATTGACAGGAGGCACGAGATACTGTATTATGTCAATATTTTGTTTGTTATAGTCCCAAGGTCGTTTAGTACATGACATACAATGTAACCATACACATTGTATGCAGCCTGGTTCTCTCATATATGGGTGAGATATAAAATACTTACAATATTGTACTTTTTAATCATCATTATAGCCGAATATGTATCCATGTACATTTTATGCAGCCAGGATAACTGATGCGGGTTAAATACAACGCTGGCAATATTATTGTACTTTTTAATCATCATTATCCGAATAAATCATGTCACGCATGTTAAAATAGTCATCTGCAAACTGCAAATGATGTTTTAATCATCTTAATTTGACACATATTATATAGTTTTGAAGAAATAGTATTAAAAAGTACAGTACTTTCAGGGGACAATATGTCATACGAGTACTAGTATTACTATTTTTGTTTATGCTGCCTTGTCGTATGTCGAACATGAATTATTATTTTGATCGTTGATTTAATTCTGATTAATACAATTCAAAAGACAAAAAACCATTCTTACTTGGTGAAGACAATTCGTACAAGCTGTACGGTTAAAATCAATACATATTTGGATCCCCTCAATAATTAACGTTTTAGAAACGAGTTTCAAACTATATTTTATCAACATATAATTGTGCAAGTCATGCATTACTCATAACCATTCTTAATCTGAAAATTAATGTCTGTTGTCACAGATTACGTTATACAGCTGATGGTGTATCATATATAGGCCAAAGATAATGAATGATTCGTGGTTTGTTTTTGGTCATCTGAAGTAAAGTCACAACATTATTGTCAAACCTGACTTTTCACCAAACATCAATCAATATGATATGATTTTCTTCGAAAACTAAAATGTATTCAATTGTTCATGTATTATACAGAAATTAAATTGCTCAACTAAATCAAACTACCGGTACTCATTTTAGGTTTGGAATTGTTGCAGCCAACGAAATATATATAATGTATATACATTTCATTTATAAACTAAATACCATAATGATTAATCATCAAGCTTAGATAATACAAATATAACGAACTTTGGTCCTAAAAGGTGACTTGCCTCGCCCGATCAATCACTAACAGTGGGTAACCATTAGACCACGCATTGGTGTTCAATCATTTGTGGAAAAAATAACGATGAAATCCTTTTCGCTTAAAAAAGTAAACATTATATTAACCTTCTGACGTGACTTATTGGTGTGAAGTGTGAACCGATATTTATTTAGTGGAAGAATTTATGCTAATTACCTGAACTGATGAACTGATGAACCAACCATGTCGAGGGGCAGGCGCGCCGATTCCATCCGAAAACACAATGCATTGGGGGGGGGGGGGGGGGGGGGGGGGGGGGGGGGGCAGAGCATTGTTCACGAACAATGCTCGCCCCCCCCCCCCAAATGCATTGTATTTTCGGATGAAATCGGCGCGCCTGTCTAGGGGAGTCATAGAGTGGTGAAGTGTGATGTTATAAATTATGTCATAAACATTTTTGTTAGAATTTCAAATTTGGACTTCATTTTCAGAAAGAGCATAACAAATCATGTCCAAATACCGAAAATCAAAGGAATAGGTTACGTATTGGCCGAGATATGCCCATCCAAATGATTTTTTTGGTCAATGGGCAATCAGTGTTATAGCTTGCACTGGTTCCTAAATTTAGGAACCAGTGCATTATAACACTGCCCATTGAAGTAAAATTCATTCGGATGGGCATATCTCAACCAATACGTAACCTATTCCTTTGATTTTCGGTATTTGGACATTATTTGTTATGCTCTTTCTGAAAATCAAGTCCAAATTTGAAAATTCTAAAAAAGTGTTTTTACGACGTCATGGCTTCTGTACTCTATTTAGGATAAAAAGAACACGCTGCCATCAAGAATGGGTCGTAATATTCTAAAAATGTAAACCTTTTTTGTTATTCAATTTCAACCGTTTCCCTTTGTATCAACCGTGTCTGGAAGATTAATCGTTGTCAGAAAGATCGCACTTCATAAAATGGGTCGCAAAAGTCGTTAAAATTGTCGTTTAGTGTCAGGCCTTTCCCAGTTGTTAACAATCATGTCTAATTTATGTATTTGCATATCGTAACCATTTATGAACAACTCATGATATCCGAATGGGCCATTCTGACATCCCGTGGGCACTTATTTCTCAGCATTTCATTGTCAATCATTCAATCCCAGTAACCCGTTTCCCATTTCAATGAACCATGTTTGATGTTTAGTATGTCATAAAGAATTCCATATCAAAGGAAATAGGACGGAGTATGTAACTAAAATTGTAAATCAGTGACAAACGTGGTGCAATATAGGAAACACTTGAATGGGGCGGGGGAGCGAAGCGAGCGAGCCATAGGTAAGGGCGTTGGCTGGTGGAATTATTTTTAAAAACGTGGAAACCGATTTGTTTTTTGTTTTTTTGATATCATAGTTATTTGTTCGTTAACTGATATAATTGTTATCTCAACTGATCGTCATGCGCAGGTTCATGGTCATGCTTACTTAAACGAAATGCAAAAGGGGGGGGGGGGGGGAGAGCAGTATTTGTATCAGGGGTAGTAACATGTACCAAACAATTAAAATGGCCGTATTACTAAACGTATTCTCACAAGTGCAGGGGGAGGGATGGGGGAGGGGGGGGGGGGGGGTGAGGGGGGGTGAGGGGGGGGGGGGGGGGTGTTCTGGAGGGTTTGTTCTGGAGCGGTTGTTCTTCCGGGATGGGCTGGGGTGCCATGTAGCTCCGTAGCCGCTCATACGCTCATACGTTCGTATAATGTATGACGATATTTTGCCAAACGTTTGCTGAAATACAGTCCGTAATATTGCGTCAACACTTGGGTGTAAACTATAGAGGGATACGTATAGGCCTAAAATCATGAAAATGGCCCTAAATATAATATTTGCTTTGCAGATTTAAGTGGTGTATTCGTGACACTGCCTTTCTATTTGTATTTCGTATTTCATTCATTCATTCATTCAAAAGGTGTAAGAACTGTTGACCTATAAACAGTGCCAAACGACTCTTTTATAGTCAATATTTTCTATTGACCATCTCCGTGACGACTTGGATCCCAATCTGTTAAAGGTCCAAGAAAATACAATGGAACCTCGATCGTTATAACTTGGAGCAGAGGAACAGGAAAATCTGCCCTTTTTTACCAGTTATCTTGTTATATCAGGGAAACAATAACATTATGTAAATAGCTTGTGTCAGCATAAGTAACCAACCAACCAACCAACCAACCAACCGACCGACCGACTGACCGACCGACCGACCGACTGACCAACACACCAACCGACCAACCAGCCAACCAACAAACAAACCAACCAACCAACTCATTACTAGATGCTAAATATAAAGAAGATCGATATTTGTGTTTGTTTTATTGATACAAAGATCAACTATTTAATTTAATTAATTAATAATTTAAGCACAGATACAAAAAAGAGTAATATGGTACTCTCTTTACATTTAAATCACTATAACGTATCACCACATTTGATTAGCATTAAACAAAAGTTGATATTTGGGCTGGGATATTACGAAATTAACCTGACAAATAATGTTCACTGTTTATTATTTGAAAAACACAATAACCTTTCGCGGCACTTGAACATTCGGCACTGTTCTGGACATGCAATAACAGTCAGGAACTGAACAATAATATAGAAAACACATTTCTAAAACAAGTTGCAAAGTTGAATCGAAATTATACTTGTACAAACAACTTAAAAAACATATTAAAAACGCAAAATGTAAACAAAAAATGTTAAATGCCAACTGTAAAAACATAATAAAAACATTATTTTCAAAAGATGGTGAGAAAGCCTTAGAATTTTAGATCTCTGCTCCTGCTGTCAGCACACTAAACTGATCTTAATTGCACACAAAACATAATCCCAAAGTATTCAAATTTGCAGTGTTGAATTTCATCTGTCGTGACCCATTTTTTTAAATACAGATTTAACTAACAGTAGATGAAAATAGACACTCAACTGCCATGATCACAATTGCAAAGAGATATGAAAGAAAAGGGCAGACAGTTCTGGAATTTCAACTACTTTAGAGTGTGAATAAGTATGTTGAAATATGGGCCATGATAACAGAATTTAAGAACCAAGTCAATATGAATTGCACAATTGGGCCGCTACAATGACGGAGCTGTCAAAAAGCACACTTTATACTTTATAGGTTACTTATATATTTCTACAAATATTTCGGAGTAAGGGGTTGTTCAGGTTTTCAGGCGCGTGATAAAACATTACTTGGTTGGGTTTTAGGTTGTAGTATAGACCAATACAATGATTATCATAATGACAAAATTTTGTACTGACATGATCACCCCAGTATTATAAAAGGCACGGAATGGGTACATACAGACCGGAGGCTACAAGTACTTGATGTCTTGTAATCGAATCATAATATCATAATATAACTACCCTACCGGGTAAATATGAATTGCACCACTGGGCCTATAGGATGACTGAATCCAGGCTTTTGCCTGGAAACTGGCAGGCATCCCTGCTCATTATAACAAGGTACTTGGGACCATGAAAATTACCATAATATCAGTTTTCTTTTTGAACAAACAAAAAGATATTGATGTATACTTTACTGATATGCATTGTATGACTTTTATATTTGTATGTTTTATTCAAAATGAAATAATGAATTAAATGAAAAATGGAATAGTGCTGGTACCTGCAAAGTAAATTGTGAGGGTTTCGTCACAGCTTCTCATAATGGGATCCCAATGTAAAATTAATCAACATGAAAGGTACTACTAAAGGCATAAATAGAATGGGAAGTGTTACAGTTAGACAGAATTAATGTTGCAGTGAACAGAGTTAGTCCCTCAAATAAGATTAGACAATCAAGTAAGATATATATTTTTTTAAACAGGCAATGGGAAATTGTAATATTTAACAAAAACATCATAACAATAATGGTCATACAAAAAGGAATCAAATGAGTACCTACTCAGAAATGGGGAATAAGAAGCAACTAATAAGGCTGATAGTACTGAAATTCCCAGCTGTACAGGATCTGAGATAACGCCCTGAAAAGTGGGTCATGCTATACATTAAGTGTTGGGTAAATATAAAGTGCACCAATGAATCCATTGGGATTTACAAATCAGCACACAAAATCACAGTTCAAGTAGTTTATAATCAAACATAAAATGACTGTATGGAATTGTAGTCAAATATTGTCACATATCATATCACACTTCATGTACTTCACAGGACACTTATATACAAACAGTCCGACATATCTCCCACAAGTTCTGTGAGCGTGTATTGACATGTCTTCGGTTAAAGGAAGAGAAGGACGCCTAGTCAGTTCTTAAAATGCTGAGAAAATTATCTTTGTAGTTTGAAAGCCATGTAGAAATTGACCCAGTGAAAATATTACACAGGGGCTGATGGCAAATTCGCCCCGAAATGCCAAAAAGAGCCCCAGAAAATCATAAAAGAGCCCCTGTAAAATTTACATAGAGTTCAATGCAAAACAAATTATAAGAGTGTTATTTTCATGCAGGTAAGCTTGACAAGTAGCACCAGAAAAATAAATATTAATTTGTCCCTGGTAGAAACCCATGTACATGTAGCTCTCTATTTATGAGTGGAATGTTATCAAACTTAATCATAATTAGTATCTGAAAAATAAGCATCATGTAGGGGGGCTCCAACCTACAAGGTGGCATGCGTAACTCAATTTAACCAAAATCGACTTAAAACCCTTCTCACTCTCACCCGAGATGTACAACACAAGTACATGTACTTCATAGATAACTTATAAAGTGTGGAGAAGATGTGATTGGTATGCGGTATTAGTGACTCACTGGCAAAAAGGGGTAAACATTTAGTTTTTTAAAGATATTAGTTTAATGATTATGATAATGAAATAACCGTGTTTGTCCATGATCAAGTAACAGATTGAGTTTTTCTAAGAAATCAATTACATGATTATGATAATAAAACAGCAGCGTTTTTCACTGACCAATTAACAGTCTGAGTAATTTGACATGTTCCCTACTTCTATTTATTTTACAATCCCCTTAGAGTTAATGCTTGGCCCACCAGGTTTCCCCAGAAAGAGGGTTAAATACAGCTAAGTTACACAATGGTCAGGGGTGGTATTAAAACAAAAACTTTACGAATCATGATACATATAAAGATGTACTTCATAAATTAAAGTAAACAGGAATTATCAATTCTATGGATCAAACATCTGATAAAAAAAATAATAAATGCAATTGCATCAACTCTGAATACTTAAGACTACACATTCTATATTGTATATAAAAAACTGTAAACTATTCTATGCAACAAGACAAATGTAATTATTTCCACCACCACTGTACACATGCATATTGATTACACATTTATGTAGTAATTTAGTACTGACTGAGCTAGACAAACTATATCTATACTATGGTACATAATGCATATATAAAATATTTCACATAAATTACATTGTACTTGTGACACAATCATTTCTCAATATTTCAGCAATTAGTTGACAGTTAAATATGAAGTAATTATGAAAAATCACCTATTCTTACACAATACACTGCAGCAAAGCTGATTTTAATAAGACTTACGGTACATTGAATTTCAGATTAAGAAAAAGATTAATAGCTTCAAGTTAAACAAGTACTGTCATTTCATTTAAGAGTCAAATGATATATGAACTATGAATATGGATAATTAGAATAAGCCACCAATAATGATATACATATACTTGCTAATAATATATATAATTGATAAACATAAACAGTAAAGATTATTTGTTCTACTCATGTAATATTCACACCTTCATATAATAGTATATTCAAATGTATTAAGCAATTTATATTTTGATATTATATGTTTGAAATAATATTCAAATTTACATTTAAATGCATTATTTAATCAAATTTATATAAATAAGGAACAGTTACAAATCCCATAATGCTCCTTGAGAAAGTAGCAGTCCACATGATGTATAAAAACTAAATATTGCACTACCACAAAAAGCACATAATTCACACACACACGAATACAGACCCTCTAAATACCAGAACTAATCTGTAATTGAACACTGTATGATTGCACATGGATAATATGATAATACATGTATATAGCACACTGATGCTAAACATAACAATCTTATATGTATAGTATACTATTTATACCTACAGAACACATATTTATGTGAAATAGAAATACAGTTTTAAGAAAATAAAAAACAACATGAAATTACAGTGCATGTTGTAAGGTACAAAGAGTGAATATCAGAGATGAAGGCATGAATACTCCCAAGGGAGTGTAAAGAGTGCACTTTAGTTGATTGATCGAAAGTAGTAACAGCCAAACGACAGTACTGGGAAACGCCCCACACACAAAAAATGAAAAAATACGCTTTTTATCACCAACCATGTGAAAGAATATATCTTAACTTATCTGTTAATGTAAAGATTTGGACACAAACTGCGTGGAAATTGAATATTTGAGCAATAAAATGTTTGAAATAAAAACTATCAATGCATTGACACAATTGAACCGCCCAATGTCAGCGGCATAAATACACGTTTCAACTTATATTTCTAAATTCAACTATACTGAGGTTCAGATTTTTCCACCCAAGCCCAATAAAGATATTTTCGAGAATTTTCCCAAAACTGTCATTTGGCTTTAAATATTGAATGACACAGAAGAGGTGCTCTAGTCTAGTGGTTGTGCTCTGCTCTATGCACAGTAATAATAAATATATAGCAGTTATAGAGCCCCATGTATCTAGGTGCCCTATTCAGAGGCGCAGTATTACCCTTGGTCATCAGGTACAGTTCAAACCTGCACAAATATCTTGCGCACCATCTCAAGTCCCAGGGGAGCATACTAGCCCAAGCTGCCCTGCTATATAAGGTGCTACAGGCTAATTTAACACCCAACCAAGTACCCATTTATCCTCCTGGGTAGAGAGCAGCAATGTGGATTAAATGCCTTGCTGAAGGACATAAAATGCAGGGGCATCGATTGGGTTCGAACTTGGGTCACGAGATCGGAAGTCAAGCGCTTATCCGATCGTGCCACAACACCTCCACAACACCTTCAATCGACCTGGCTTGTAAGTTAAAACTTAGGTCGCATCTCTTGGATGCAGGTGAGGATAAAAAGCAGCTCAGACATAATTTTCATGATTTGAACCATCTTTTTTTGTAAAAAATAAACAACCAACCACAATCAACCATAGAGCTCTAAAAAGATTGCTCGGGAAAAGGAGCCATAATTTTTTTCTACACATAAACACACAAAATAGTAAGTTGACTACAATATATATAAAAAATAAGCACTAGAATGAGATAAATAAGTAGTTCACTAATTGATTCTTTAAAAAATGAACAATCACATATAATGTAGCACCTATGGTATTAAGTCATGCTATGAATCAGCACACAGTAAAACACACATAATAAAATAATTTGTTCTATTGAAAAGGCTATTGGCAAATATTTCATAAATGTGGAATGCTACAACAACAATTATTGATAAATAGTTCAGGAATGTTTTTTCAGAACAGCTCAATGCCTCGTCATGATGTGAAATTTGAAATCAAATCACATGCTGATATATTTGTCTTTTAGTTTGGTATATCAGGCATGTTATAAAGGAGCTACACCATAAACATTGGCCAGTTATGGTTTTATTTTTTCCTAAATCTTTGTAATTATATTGCTTGTCCAAATAAATAAGTTCATTTTGTAACAATATCATTGCTTGAATTTCACAATCAGATGAATCTAATCCAGGAATTATGCTAACAGTTTGTTACCATTTCTATTATAACCGGACTATCACTGTTGGTCACCTTTTTTTCAATGGAAATAAACACAAGTTACAGCTGATCCGATGCTAACACGAGGCTTAAAGGGATCTAGTAACATTGTCCAAATCCTCAAAATCCAATTGGAATTCTAGTGGTTCCCTCATACCTTGTTGTATTTGTATTAACAATAGAAGTATGGGACAGGTTTTGGTTTTCCAAATTTCCCTTTCGTTATTAAAAAAGATATATACAATATCATTGAAGTGTTCAGATGTAAAACTATCCACTGGATAGTCGTAACCGTGTACAAAGTCAGTGCAATGAGTTAGTGAATATCACTTTGCATTTGTGCTCATTACTCGGCCATATAACGTCCAATTAACTTGAAATTTTCACACAGTACCCAGGGGACATATCAGATTACAACAATATACATTGTATCAACCATTCATCACTTTTTGCACAAGTCAACAAAGTTACTAGATCCCTTTAACAAAATTTGATCATTATGCCTCAGTCTACATGGTTGATGAGCAATCAGGATAGATACCCCATCGGTAAGGTTACTGCTCACACGAATCCCGAGTCTGCCTTGGATGAGGTATCTTCGTCCTCCTGCTTTCCGTCATCCGTTTCTATGGTAACGTCATCCGCTCTGGCCACCTGGCTCTCATCCACCTCTTGTACTGATGTCACCTCGGGGCTGGCAAGACTGTGGACATAAGAACAAAGATGGCATTCATTTGTAATTGCGGTCAATAAGGTATGTCAGTATTGTCTTTTTTTTTACGATATCGGTATACCGGGCAGAGTATACCGCCGATATGCCGATATATGTGAACGGCTATAGCAAAACCCTGAAGTTGTCGGTCAAAAACAAAAAAGTAGATTTTCATACTATTAGAAAGGCCTCATCAAAAGCTTTCATTTGATGCTTTGTTCTAACAAATTGGTCAATTACCGTAAAACTTCGCCTATAGGCGCTACTATCTCACAGTATTAGCAGGTATTAATCAACAGCCCCAGCCGCGTCCACAAGGATCTAGTATAATGAATATGTATCTAGCCCTTTGTCAACGATCTTCGAGCAGGTCTTAATGAATATTCATGATAGCATAATCATGTAAAGTTGAGACAACCCTATTGAACCAGTACCGCCTATAGGCGAAGTTTTACGGTATGTCAGTATTGGGTTTTGTTCACGATATCGGTATACCGGGCAGAGTATACCGCCGATATGCCGATATATGTGACCGGCTATAGCAAAACCCTGAAGTTGTCGGTCAAAAACAAAAAAGTAGATTTTCATACCATTAGAAAGGCCTCATCAAAAGCTTTCATTTGATGCTTTGTTCTAACAAATTGGTCAATTATTGGCGAGTCTTTTACACACAGTATGTGAACTTAAAGTGCCAATTTCTTCACTACATGAATTACCGACAAGTGCAGGGTTTTGCTATAGCCGGTCACATATATCTTTCTTTGCAAACAATGACCCCCTGGTTTCACAGCTGACCCCTCTCTACGTTTCTGGTGTTATTAATATATCTTATTATGTCTTTTGCAAGACACTGAACACACCTTATAAGGTTTGTACGGCATGAAAATAGACTAAATTATTACTCATATCAATAGCATATAGGTGGTTAGATGGTCATTTAATTATTAACCCCTTGACCACGGGAACCGAGTGGGTTGTGTACAAAGTCTATGGGGATATCATAAACTTGTAGGGAACGGGTTAACAAATAAATGCTCACATCTTCTCCTTCCAGTGCTGGCATTCTGTAGTAAGTTCATCCACCCAGTTTTGCACATACATATTTTAAAATCTAGTCGAGAACTGATAAATTACCAAAACTCTACTCACACTTTCTCTTTCCAGTGCTGGCATTCTTTAGTGAGTTCATCCGTCTAGTTTTGCGCATACATATTTTAAAATCTAGTCGGGAACTGATAAAATTACCCAAATTCTACTCACACTTTCTTTTTCTAGTGCTGGCACTCTTTGGTCAGTTAATCTACCTGGTTTTGCACATACATATTTTGAAATCTAGTGGGGAATTGATAAAATTACCCAAATTCTACTCACACTTTCTCTTTCCAGTGCTGGCACTCTTTGGTCAGTTCATCGACCTGGTTTCTCAGCTGGCTCCTCTCTATGTTCATGTGGGCAAGGTGCTCCGCAAAGTCCACAAACTGACCGATCAAACAAAACACAAAACAGGAGAATGAGGAAAAGCTTTATACACTGGTGTTGATTGGCAGGGTTTGGGTTTGTTACACATACAGCAAGCCTACACACTAACTTTTTTCTGTACTGGCAGGTTCGCGCAAGTAAAATCACAAATGTTAACATTTTGCTTGCCCAAAGATAAAATTTACTTGCCCTCTTACTTCTATTTGAGATAAACATGTATACAAGATTACATCGTTCTCTTGTAGTTGAACAATTATTTAGCTGCCCGATTGGGCAAGCAAACTAGACCATTTTTGACATTTTACTTGCCCGACATACATTTTTAGTAGCCCCGGACAAACAGGCGAGTGTGAAGCCATGTCTTGGGGGGTAGTTCACACATACATGGATGCTTAGCTCATAATTAAGGTGATCCATTAACTTTGTCAAACCCAACCAAAATCACTTGGAGCTTTCATATTTCTCTTGTACCCCGGCCCTGTTGTTTGGTCTATGGTAACAGAAGAATAAAATGGGTTTCGTGGGTTACATCAAAATTGGTTGATACAGACTGCTTTGTGCATCTGATCATCATCGTTACTTGTCCTGTGCCATGAGAAACAAATGTATTATGAGCCTTGATGCAAATATTCCATAGACATCACACTTTTTTTTTATTTGAAATATTCATACAAATTTGTTTCCTCACGATGACAGGTACATCCTCTATCTTACTAGGACCTAATCTGGGATCTAATTTTCTTGACTTTTTTTCAGATTAAAACAAAATATATATATTTCATATTCTAAGATTTAAAGTAATGACCGCTGAGCTATGGTATCTAATTTTTTGCTACAGATTGTTAGTATTTTCAGCATGATGAATGTACATTAAAATGTAAAGTATTCACTAGTTATTACAATTAAAATGAGCACATGTATCGACTGAACAAAATGAGTGGATGAATAATGAATTGTTGAAACAGAAGTCATTCATTCACCATAATGAGAAAAACCAATGAAAAATCAAAACTAAATGATAAGTAAATAAAACAGAAAAACGGTCAAAATGAGTGCGAAACAAAATAATCAGATAAAACAAAGTAAATCCTGATTTTTGACCTTGAGTCATTTTTATATTACATCTTTTAATTATTTACGGAAAAGGGAACAAAATGTTTAAACAATCATAGAAGTCTATGAATGAAAGTATCAAAATTAAAGCAGTTTTCCTCAAATAATCATGAAGGAATTGGCATTATCTTTCAAATTAATAAATTATGTGTATGCACACAAATAATCTAGAAGGTGAAATGTGCATAAAGAAGCAAATAAAAATCTAAATATGTTGACTCAGATGATCATGTTTTAATATGTACACTAGATTTTATAAGTAATCAATGATATCACCATAATTCAATCATCATTAAATATCAGAACGTAACATTTGTCTGTTGCGGGAAAAATATTGCTTGATGTGCATGAAAAATAGTGATCTACAGTGAAATATGAATTAAGAATCAAGAATGATCTCATTAACATTTGGATTCAGACAATGTAATAAGTGAACAGATAACAGACTACAGTGGTTCTTAAGTGAACAGAGAACTACGGTGGTTGTTAGTGATGAATGTTAAAATGACAACAAAGAAATACAATTCAATTTGAGCATATCACCGGATAGCGTAAACGGATGCCCCACGGAGAGTAAAATCATCAATCCATTCATCTCCGTTTGTATGCATTTCTTGTCCATTCCTTGTCAGGCGATGTACGCAACATGTTCTATCCAGCGGAATGTTTTGTGCATGAAGCAATGGAGAGGACTTTCACCACCGGAAAATTTGATTTTGCAAATGTTCTATTCGGCGGGCATCCGTCTACGCTATCTGGTGATATGTGACCGGGCCTTTAGCAATACATGTTCATTATTAGGATCTAGAAATGCATGTGCACTGAGCATCAAGTGATATAAAAAATAGTTAAGTAGGCTTTTCCATCTTGGTGAATGTGATTTCAGATGTGCAGTGAAAAACAAGAAATGTGTAACGATAAAGAGTAAACAGTAAAATGTTATTAAAGGTACTTGATGAATGTGCTACAATGTACAACATCATGAGTCAGAAGGACGAGGCACATATTAATTTGATTATTTATGCTTGCAACATATTAATCTCATGGCAAATGCTTTCAGTTTTGGCTACGTGTAAATGTAAATTTGGAGGAAAAAAAACTTACACGTGGAGGCTTTGGAGAAGCGGTGTCCCAGATAATTTGTATATATATCTATATTACCAGGTAATTAGTTAAACACAATCACACTTCAATAGAATACTGTTATTCATCTCCAATTTAAAACAATTTTCATGCTCAATTTGTCCTCTAAAAAATCTTACCAAGTACCTTTATAAAGTTAATAATGGTTAGTCAAAGATCAATATACAATGCACTACAGTGCTGTCTCCTTTTTTTAATTCTAGAATGAAAGACATAGAGTGAAAAAAAACTGTTCAAAAAGTGAATGAAAACACATGATCTATGGTGAAATGTGAATGGAGTATCAAACATGAACTTTTATATGAATGAACATTTACAGCTGATTTTGTTATGTTAGTGCACGTAGCTCTTTCTAGAAAGAAAAAAACTTACTTGGACGCCAGCGTGTTTCTTTGCAGTTTTCCATTTGTCCTGTGCCAGTAGTTAAAATACGTATGTCAGTGTGCACCCAGATATGTTAATAACCAGTTGCTTATGGGAACCGGGTGGGTTGTGTATAAGGTATATGAATATTTCAGAATCTCGAAGGGAACGGGTTATTAATTTGTTTGCATTTAACAACCTTTTTTATGGGATGATCTGAATTTGGCTAGGCTTTTTTAAAATTAACAGATTTGAGATTAATTGATTTTGTTATTACATGCATTCTCCATTTAGACCCAAGCCATAGTATTTAGGGGACTAGTATTGAATGGGTTAATTAAATAATCACAGAATCTCATAAGCAACCGGTTCAGTCTCACACTTCTTTTCAGATTTAGTGTTATTTTATCAACTGAAAACATTCAAACCATATTCAAACCATTTATGAGTGCTCAGAATGTTATACCGTTTAATAATTATCCACCACGATTTCATAATCATCATCATCATCTTCATCATTGCCGTCGTCATCATTATCATGATCATCACTTTCACCATTATCATTACCATCATCACCACCCCGCCTCCATTACCATAATTATCATCATCATCACCTCTGGAATATGCAAATTAATTATGACAAACAGTGACTACCGGAATTAACAAGTCATAGACAAAATAATGAATATTTTCTTTGGGGGAAAATAATCTAAATTTATAAGAATAATGCAAATCAAAATGTGGCAACGGAAAGTGTCACGTTTAATCTGCTGTGTGGAGTGTGAATTGAATGCAGACTGGCTAGAAAGGTAGCCTCCCAATACCCCTCCCCCCAGTACACACATGTAGTTTCTCCCCTCCACCACCTACCCATTATACATTTGAATGCTAACAGCCTTGAAAGGTAGCCTCCGCCCCTCCCCTCCCTCCCTCCCAAAAAATAAATAAATGAAATGAATAAATAAATAAATAAATAAATAAAATTAAAATAAATTAAAAAAAATAATAACAAAATAAATTGTAAAAAATTTAAAAATAGATAAATAATTTTTTTTTTAAATCAACAATCATCCCCCAGTACTCACGTTGACGTAATCCTTCGCTCCCTTATGAGCAGCGGCTTCAATCTGTTTGAGTTGTGCCTCGTCTAGTCCCGTTTCTGCCAGGGTCTCTTTCATTCTCTGTCTCTCTCTCTCGTACGCCTGATTCAACTCGTCCAGCTCGCGCTTGTGTCTGGAAAGAAGAGAAAGAAAATTGAGTAATTAACTATGACAGCTAGTGCTTGGCAGTATGGTTAAGTAGGTAAGGATTGTGTGGGAACAAGGAGTGGGTAATTGGTGGTAGTGTCTGTTTATGAGTGGACATATAAGTGAACTGGGAAGTTCGGGGTGTTGTGGAAGTGTTGATTTCTGGACATTACTATAGCAGCTAATCTGCCTATCTATACGGGCCACCAAAAGTGCATGTTGATAGTTGTCACCTGTCTATATAGTGGGCACTTTTCTTGGTTCCCTTAACCCTAACCAGGCCGGGGGGGGGGGGGGGGGGGGGGGGTGGAATCCACCCCCCCTCGACTTTTCGCGCGATAATTCCGCAACGCGCGCAGGTATTGCCGCGCAACTTCATGAGTTTTTTCATTGAAGTCTTGCGCAACTTTTGAGACCAAATTTGCGACGACCGGGTACACTGTTCTAAAGTCACGTGACCTTTTGTAAGTGAGCGTCGGCCCGAAAATCGCTAAATTTTGTGATTTGTGTACAAATCCTATGGAAATTGATTTTTTCCTAGAATAGACAAAACCTTCATTATTTTTCATTCTAATCACTGCAATAATTTAATTTTGGGCTAAAAATGGTTAGATAATGATGCACAGGTTTGAATGTAGGTTGAATGTAGCTGAACTTATTGTTTCTCTACTGTTGGCTTTGAGAAAGGCATCATCTCACACCTGCTAACCTGGGTATAGTGGCCACAAAAGCTGAGGAAAACAATGTGCAACCTCTCTCTATATATAGAGGTCACCTTTCTACAGTGTCCACTTATTTGCATCCCTTTAATATGTGGTCACTATAAACATGTGCTTTACTCTATATCATTTATTTCATGATTTCTCTATAAGACTTACTGTTTCTCCACTGTATGCAGCTCCTCATAAATCTGGTCGGCCTTCGAGACGGCATCATCTCTCAGCCGCTCTGCGTCTCTTAGCTCACTCTCAAGTCTCCCAAGTTCTTCCAGAAAAGTATCAATCGCTTCGGAATCTTCGTCCTCACTCGCAGACGATGCGCCGCTGTCGCGATCACTGTCGTTGCTATGTGATCGGCCGGCGAGGGTCGCCAAGCGGGTCGGTTGCATGGGTACACCATTGGTCTAGATTAGAATTGAACAAAGAATTTGCCATATAGAATGCTTTTCTTTCACAAGATAAGTGGCAAATTTGATACAACCAAATAATTTTCTTTGAAATTATCTATGTGCTGCACCCATGGAAATACTGTTAATCTACACATCTAGATAAATAGACATAACAGAGACTTTATAAAAATCATCTCATTTTTGGCAAACAGTCTAGATATTATTATACTACAATGCTGCTGAATTATATATTTACATCAGATGTAATGCTATGAAGATCATTTGAAACTTTAGGTCTCGGGGATTGTAATGGATTACATTTAAAGTCATATATGCGTGGGTTATAATGGTAGTCAGCAAATTCCAACTCGACTCCACCGTAATCTCTCGAGGTAAACTCACGATATGTGTTGGATCGATCGAAGAGCGGTGCTTCGAAATATCTGAACACGGGCCTTCTTATGAAATTGCATGCAGCAAGAATTTCTCACGCTATCACCTAAGACATCAAACAGCGGCACTTTGAAGTCGGTTGCGGTTAAGCGTGTTACGTGATATTTTCACTCGTAAACATCTCTGATGGATCTCCATTCGACTAGTACAAACATTCCGAACGCGACTATTTTTGATGCTTTTTTGACTCGGGTATTCGGAAGTGGGACAGTTTGCGATCGCTACTTATAACTGAGCCAATGGGGATTACGTATTGTGCGTAAAAGTGCGCAAGATGGATCCACGCGTCTAATATACCGGTCTGAATTCCCTTTAAGGGGAGCCAAACACTGGTGTTTATTATTTGTTTGTTCGTAATTCCCGCCACTTCTACTTGTATATTTCCTCTTGGGTATAATCACTAATAATGGAAATAATCAATGTTTTTTAGAACACTTTCATCTGTTTTGGCTGACCATTGGAGGCTGCCATGTTTTCAAATGGTTCATATGAAACGTCATCCTAGTGCGCACTAGTTACAAAAGCAGGGTTACAGAACTGCTGATATGTCTGCTACTACATGTATGTCAGTGCCCAGTGGTTATGTAACCCACTGCTCTTAGTGCACACCGAGATGACATTTCATATACATGTACTGTTGGAACAGTTTGTTAATTACAAAAATCTGATACAAGGACAAAAGTATAAGATCCGCTGCTTTAAATAGATACATGTACAGTACATGGCATACATTATACAGTTGGTTAAATACATGTATTTTGCATGGAATACTGGATTAAAATGAATCCTGTGTTGAGATGAAGGCAATTTTATTAATTTTTCTTTTTTGTTTTTAAGCACAAACTATTTTTGAATGACTACTTGATATGAACAAGACTCATCAGAAATGTTTAGAAAGGAAGGAAAATGAGAGGCAGTGTGATACAGAATTAAAGCCAACGGTGTGCTAACTATTGCTGGCATCATGGAATGTGTATGTAATCATAGTATGTCATAATGTAAATATGAAGGATTCTATTTTGTTTATGCATCTAGAATATAGGCACTCATAAATCTAAATCTGTATAAATAATAAGACAAATTGTTCCCCAATATATATTGGATAAAAATGTAAGATGTTTAAATACATTTTGTCAGGACTTTTTTGTAAATCTTTGATAAAATCTATCTACGAAATGCTAAGAGTACTTCATATGAAATAATTATATGACCATATACAAAATGGAGGGAAAATGTAGGTAGATATAAATGTCCATGATGTCATTGATGTGTATTGTAGAAACCAATGAGGAATTACTGGATGCCCACATGTACATGTATGGTATATGTACTATTGATTTGCCATGTATCGTGAAGGTTTGTTGTGATAAACGCATCAAGAATGCCAACTGTAAAATATACATGTAGTCAAACATAAAATAATCGATAGGGTAAATTATTGTAAGCCTAAGTTCAGTGCTGTTGATACAAAAATTGCAAACTATTAATGTACTAGACTGGATTGTACCCATTGCCAACAGGAGCCTGCCAGTGGATCCTGTATTAGCTTTATGAGAATTACATATCTAGTACGGATCAGATTGATATATATGGCATCTAACATCCCTTTTCAATGTCTTATTTTAGTAGTGATGTGTAGGAAAATAAAATCTATTCTATTGAGTAGTAATTATAGATTTATAAACATGAATATGTCAAACTAATTTATTGAAACACAAATTTATCATGAATGATTCTAAATGTTTCTCTACAATTAATATTCATTTGAAAAAGTTATGAGTAAAGATGGATAAGAAATTTAACTTTACCAAGCATTTTGTGATACTTATATGAGTGATTGAAATGCATTTTAAACTAAGTAAATGTCAATCATGAAATATGACAGAATTTATTTGGCATGTTTGAACAAACTGAAATTACCAGCAGAACTGCGTTTCTTCTTCCTCTGGCCTAAATGAAAAGATATCAACGTTCACAGTATATTAAAGTTTGGATCCATAACAACAATGATTGATTGATTAATTGATTACTAATATCAATGTTAAAAACAGTATAAGATTGGATCCATAACAACTACATGTCAATCACACAGTACTTATCATAAAAAATACTTTGAAGTCAATACATGTATCTTTCAATATGGGAACAAAATTCAATAGATGCATGATCCCTCTTCTCTTGTGAAACCAAGAAAGAAATATTACACCTGAAGAGGTGATTAATCACCATCAACATGTACAATGTACATGTACAATCAGTAGACAAACTGCATACAGGCTAAAATATCTCCGGGGGGGTTCTTTTAACCCTAATCCCCCCCCCTATCGTTTTTTTTCGACGTGCATCTAGACCGTTTGGAATTTCACGTTCAAACTTCATGAATATTTTCTCTCAAGTCTCCCGCATGTTTTGATATATAATTCACCCCGGTCGGACCTGTAGAACTGATTTTAGAGGTCGATAATTGCTCATCCGTCACAAAAAAATGTAATTTTTGTACAGGTTTCTATGTAATTCCTATATCCGATGCCATGCAAACTCCAAATCTGTTATAATTGTTACTTTGAATTATAATTTGTATTATTTCTTTGTTATTAGTTGAATTCATACACTTCAGAGATAAATTCTTCTTAAAAAAACAAAACAACAACAAAAAAACAATAAAATACATAAGAATGAAAACAATGTGGATAAATCCGGGAATACTAATTTGCATATTTATGCAAATTAGTGATATATTTTATCACCATAAAAAACATGGATATGATGAATAACATCATTTGAAAGTATTTTTACAGAAAACCTGAAGAAATCCTGTAATTTCTTTTGATTTTAGATGAAAATCCCAATTTTTTCCCAAATTCTTCAAAAATTTGCATATTCAAAATTGTAATTAATTATTAAAAAAAAAAATAATGGTCCAATTTTTTTTTTTTCATATTCTTATTCTACTTGACTTGTTTTACGTGTGTGCCAATTTTCAAGTCGATCGGTCCATTCGTTGCCGAGATTTGAGATTTGAGGGGGGGGGGCCAAACAGCCCCCCCCCCCCCCCCCCCCCCCCCCCCCCCCCCCCCCCCCCCACCCCCCCCCCCCCCCCCCCCCCGTGGACTCAAGTGACCAAAATAACCCAGTGGGATTAGGGTTAAAGGGATCTAGTAACTTTGTTGACATGTGCAAAAAGTGAAAATTTCAAGTCAAATGGACGTTATATGGCCGAGTAATGAGCAAAAATGCAAAGTGATATTCACAAACTCATTGCACTCACTTTGTACACGGTTTTCGCGATCCAACGGATTATTTAATATCTGAAAACTTCGATCGTAAATATCTTTTTAACGAAAGGGAAATTTGAAAAACCAAAACCTGTCCCATGCTTTTTTTGTTTTTACGAATACAACAAGGTATGAGGGAACCGTTATAATTCCAATTTGATTTTAAGGATTTGGACAATGTTACTAATTCCCTTTAAAGACCAAAGGGGTGTTACATGTACTTCAAAATTGGTGCATGAAAATAGTGCTCTGAAAGTTGTTTTATATTGAACCCCTGTGAAAAATTACAGGGTCTTTATTTTTGGTTTTCAATGGCCCTGTTGATATATTCGGGGGCTATATTGTGTATATCTTTGTATTTTTTTTTTTTTCACCAGGAACACTTCAATGTGTTCTTTAGCAATTAAAATCATACCTAGTTGTCATGATTCAGTGCTTTAATTTTAGATATTTTTAAATTCAACTCATCATCATCAAACTTCTCTCCAAAGTGATCCTTCTTTCTTTAAACTTTATCTACAAGAATACATTGTACACTGTACATGCCAATACTTACTCTATCGGTAGTCATGGTAGCAGACACGGTGTTGAAGGTAGAGGACAGTCCAGGGACACGGAGGGTTGACTGGCGAATGTTCAGTTCAGGGTGAATACACACAATCCAGATCTTAGGGACAAACATGCACACCAGGCCTATGGAATAAAGAATATATATTTTTAAAAAGGAACCAACAACCAATATAATTAATTGATATAAAAGTGATTTGCTTTAGTTATCTATGACATGAGCAACCGTACAAAAATATGTGTCTCAAAAATTGACCACGATCATTCTCATTCCCGTTTTGGTAAATTTATACATCCCCCCCCCCCCCCCCCCCCTTTTGAAAATCCTGGCTACAGCCTGAATATGCACCATAAAAATGTTCCTTGATCAAAAAGAGAATTAATCCCCCAAAGAGAAATTCTAATATTTCCAGAAGCTGCACAGGCGAAGCATGCCAGGGAGCTGATCATGGATTTCAGCCATCTGGCTGTGGTGAAAGTCGTTGTAATGAGGATGACCACCACGAGAATCTAGTTTATAAAATAAGCATCATTAAACTATTCCTTGATCATATTGAGATTTAATAACCCAAAGAGAAATTCAGAACTTACCAGAAGCTGCACATATGCAAAGCAAGCCAGTGCGCTGATCATGGATTTCATCCGTCTGGCCGTGGTGAATGTGGTCGGGATGAAGATGAAGGCAAGTATACAATCAAGGTTACTTTTCCCCCAAGTTGATTTCTATCCTTCTGGTTTATGTCAGGTTTATAATAGCTTCTGACCTCACGAGCAATGAAAATTAAGGGGTTTCTGGGACGAATGCCGTCATAGGGTTTTCTATAGCTCAGTCGGTAAGAGCACCGGTCTAGCAATCCGGAGGTCTTGGGTTCGAATCCCGTTGGAATCCCATTTTCATAATATCATAATACTTTTCCCTAACAATAAATATGCATAAAGAAAAATACAAATCTTACCAGAGGCTGCACAGGCGAAGCATGCCAGTGCACTAATCATGGATTTCATCCGTCCGGCCGTGGTGAATGTGGTCGCGATGAAGATGAACGCGAGCAGGCAGAAGGTGAGCATGGAGAAACAGATCCCGCGAGAGTCGTTGAACTGCCCCGGCAGTTTTCTGATGCGAAACGCCTGAAATGTGCACAGCAAGGCTAGCAGAAGGTTGTACACTGTTTGTAGGCAAGGATGGTAACAATCATTTAAGATGTATTTTCCTTGTAATGAAGTTCAAAAGGCTCTAATCAAGTACCTTATTTATGACCCAAACCTCGAGTATTTGATCCATTACTTGTTAATTTGTTGTTATTGATGAAGGAGGTTGTACACTGTTTGATGAATATTGTACAACTTTGCACAAAAAAAATGAACGTTTATGATACGTGACCGGCTATAGCAAAACCCTGCACTTGTCGGTTAAAATCAAAATGTAGATTTTCATACCATTACAAAGGCCTCATCACAAGCTTTTATTTGGTCCTTTGTTCTAACTAATTGGTCAATAATTGGTGAAGATATGATTGTGTCAATTTTACAATCATAGGTCTTTTACACACATTGTGTGAACTTAAAATGCCCATTTCTTCAAAACATTAATTACCGACAAGTGCTGGGTTTTGCTATAGCTGGTCACATATGCTCAGAATTAGTTAAGGGCCCATTAGGTCAGGGCCACCACTACAGGAAATGTTGGGCAATAAAAGTAATTGAAAAATTACAAGTTTTACTTGCCCAACTGCCTTATTTAAACTTACTGAAAGCCAGGATAGAGCTGAGTGGGTTGGTCTTACAGACTAGGTTTGTAATCTCAGGTTCAGAATATTCAAATATACTCATATAATCCCTTTCTCTTTCTTTCCTTTTAATACAGGTACAAATGAATTTAGTATACTAGATATTTAGTAATCAGTAATGATGTACTTTATACTTACTGAAAGCCAGGATAGAGCTGAGCGGGTTGGTCTTGCAGACTAGGTTTGTTATCTCTGGTTCGGTATAGTCAAACACGGCCTTGGGTGGGTATAGACGACTGATCAGAATCTGCAGACAGCCTTGGACTAAGACTATCACCGCAACGAACAGCACCTGGTACTGTAAAACAAAAAACAAAAATTTAAAAAAGAAAAATTACAGAAAAAAAGTTGAATGAATAGAAATGTAGTTTAAATTGCAATTTGAATTGCGAACACAGATCTTGATATAAAAGTGAACTGTACCACAAAATACATAATTATAATTTATGAAATGTAAATGTTCCCTACTTCTGAAAGAAAATAAAAAAGAAACATTTTGCCGCTGTACTTGGACTTATATTTCATTACATTAGCCTAATACAGCAAATAGGCAGTTGGCAGCAGTTTTTTTCTTTCTATTTTCTAAAGACACGCAAAGTGGGTCAAATACCTTGATGTTGAGGAACATTGAAGGTCTCCCTTGTGACAGTTTCCTGTTGAAGATCCTGGAGATCCGGTTGGTCTTGGTGAGCAAGGTGGCCACGTACAGGGCGAAGCCGCAGCCCAGAACACTGATCTGTAAGCAAAATAGAATGAACAAGGTAATACATGTACAACTATTGCATTGTACAAAGTATTGGCTGTTTATATCATGCCAATTATTATACAACGTGATTTATTGTCAACATGCAATATTTCTCATTTACTACAATCGCCAAATCAATAAATAAATATGATTCTTGGTCTTGGTGAGCAAAGGGGCCACATACAGGGCTAAGCTGCAGCCCAGAACACTGATCTGTATTATGAAAGTAAAATACATTTGTGAGGTTATTCCTACATCTAAAAGTTTGATCAATCAATTACTCCACAAATTAATTATTCAATCAATCAATCAATTGATCAATCAATCAATCAACCTACCAACCAACCAACCAACCCATCAATCAATCAATCATTCATTCAATCAATCAATCAATTAACTGATATATCAGTTAATCAAAAGTTCTTCATATATGCTTGATTGGCATTGATAGGGTATATTATTAATTTAGTTTTCAAATATATATGCCAATCTGTCTAACATTAAATTCAATTTCCATTAAACTAGCATGCAAGTCGCTCACTGCTCCTAAACACGTTTTCACCAACCTGCAAATTGCAAATAAAATATGTAGGGTTGACATGTGTAGAAAAATGCAAGCAAGAGTGTACTGTAAGCCATCAAGAAATCACACAATAAATACATCTGTCAATTTAATACATCAATCAATCAATTAATCAATTGATCGATCAATTAAGAAAGTGCTCCACAAACTTGTTACCAACCTGTATAAGACATAATGTCTGCAGGCCTTGACATGGAAGAAAACTAGTTGTGAAATTTTAGCAGCTTTAGTCATCAACAAATTCAATTAAAATATCAATACAAAATTTGAATAAATATATTGACCCCAAAAATCGATTCTCAAAACTTGTTGCTTACCTGTAAATTGCACATGAGGTCTGTAGGCTTTGACAGGTACAGGAAAATGCAAACGAGAGTAGTTGTGATCGCTATCAGGAGGATGTAGCTCAGTTCAGTGCTCGTTGCCTTGATGGTCGGTGTGTGGCGGAAACTCACGTAGACACCGAAGCACGCTACCACCGCAACAAAACCTAGAATGGCGCAGATGATAAGCGCGATGCTGAACGGGTCGGTCCATTTAAGGTACGCGATCGGCTTGATGATGCATGCCGTCTGGTTCGGGCTGGTTCGCTCTCCATCCGCACAGAGGTAGCAGGCTTCTGAGTTTGGTTGGGTGCTGATTGTACCCTCTGCCAAATAATGATCATAAATGATACAAAATTTATGATAACTGTGAAGAAAACATTCAGGCTTTTGCACCAAAAAAAAATAAAAATCTGAACTGGTAAAAACAGTTACTAAACATAAATTGACCTTTTTCAAAAAATACCATTAGGTCAACACTAGGTCAGGGTATTAATATGGAGTTGAAAAAAAAACCACTTAACTTGACTTTACTGTTTGTATTAAAGAACCAGGTGTTTCATTGATATCATAACATCAAAATAATAGTATATAAAAAATATACAAACCTTCACAACTAACGCAGTCCCAGCAGCATGTGACAGACTTGCGGATGATGTAGTACCCTGGCGGACAGTCGGCCGAGCAGCGAGATACGGGAGCACTGCCCTCGCCTGCCCACACCATCTGACCAGTCAGAGCGAACTTCTCCTTTGGGTCCCAGGTACCCACCTCGCTGAACACGTAATCTTCATCACTTTCCTGTTTTACAAGAGGGAGGAACAAAAATGGAAGTAATTTTATCAATCAAGAATTATAACCTTCACACAATCAGAAAGGAGAAATGCCTCTAGTCAGGGAGAAATTTTGTATGCTTTTTTTCCAGATTTACAACAGAATATATTTGGGAATTCGTAAGTTAACAAATGAGAAGTCAAGCGCATTTAACAAAATAATTATCAGGTAAAAGTGCCAAAAATGCTCCCATTCTGCATTTGTTGGCCTTCCTATATTGACTTCCAACTTTCATTATCTCCTGTAAATCTCACGTTTTATTTAGGAACTACAATGAATATTCCTAAAAAAATTAATTCAAGTGCAAATTTGAAAATATAACAATCCATGATAGTGCATGATAGTCTTGCAAATCAAATACATATTCTCTGGACTCTTACTTGTAAGTTGAAGATGAAGTACTGCGCTAAGGGGTCTCCATTCTCGTCAAATCTGAACATTGGATTGGTCAGGCCTTCAAATGTCACATTCCTCACATACTCAAACACTGTCGCTGTGTCGAGAACACTGCTTGTATTGGCACATAATGAACCTAGAATAAATCAGTTAAATAAAGAAAAACTGATTCATTTCAACTGTTCATGCATAGAACATGTAACATAAACAGCTCGGGATAGTATGCTCCCCAGGGAGTTGTACCATTGTGTGATATCAAAAAGATACCCAACACTTTGCAAAGAGATGTAATTCATAAACAAAGCATTAATTACCACCACTTACGTAACCATTATGGCCTCATGATTCCGTACACACCAAACGTCTGGGAGTGCGTCAATGCTATTCACACGTACGTTTGAAGACAGCAGAATTATGGACGATGCGTTCGTCCTAGACAGAAGGTAGTCTTCGCATGCAGACTCATGAAGGCATATTGAAGTATAGTGATGTGTTTTCCAATTACATAATTTTTTCTGGAAACATATTTTTCTGAACTTTTTGGTGGAATGGACTACTAAAGCTGCGTTTCTATTAGAGCAATTTTCCACGGCAAATTGTTTTTTTCGCAGCGAATTATTGAAAAAAATCGCTCTTAGGAATAGGAGCGATTTTAAAAATTTGCTTGCGAATATTCGACATGTAATAGGAATAATATATATGAACAATATATGAATAACACTAATTTGGTCCGTGCGAATGTTCGCAGCAGAAATTCGCCATGGAAATTCGCTCTAATGGAAACACCAGGCCGGGGGGGGGGGGGGGGGGGGGGGGGGGTGGAATACACCCCCCCCCTCGACTTTTTGCGCGATAATTCCGCAACACGCGCAGGTATTGCCGCGCGACTTCATGAGTGTTTTCATTGAAGTCTTGCGCAACTTTTGAGACCAAATTTGCGATCGGGTATACCGTTCTAAAGTCACGTGACCTTTTGTAAGTGACTGTCGGCCCGAAAATCGCTAAATTTTGTGATTTGTGTACAAATCCTATGGAAATTGATTTTTTCCTAGAATACACAAAACCTTCATATTTTTTCATTCTAATCACTGCAATCATTTAATTTTGGGCTAGAAATTGTTGGATAATGGTCAATTATTTTTTTCCATTGAAAAAAACAATCAAAAAACATAAGTAAAAAAAAGCAAAGAAATACATAAGAAATTAAAAAAAACAGAGAAATACAGGATAATTTTGGCTGTCGCAATTTTTAATGTTCAAAACCTGTTAAGTCATAAAGAATATTCATGCACAAAATTAGCACATTCTGAGCAATATTTAGTGATGTACAGACAAAAAGGGAATTTCTGCATAAATTTGCATAATTAATTAAAAATGGATTATTTTCACAAAAATAACAATGCAATCTTGTAGATTATGTTGCAAGCTATCTGCGTGCCAAATTTTGTGGCGGCCGCACGTTCGATGGCCGAGATCTCACGTGGGATGGAATCCACCTTTGGCATGGGTAATAATACTTGCGCTTAGAAATGCTGTATTAAGTGCTATATAAATGCAAGCTATTATTATTTATTAAATTATTATTAGGCAACATGCTTAAACACTCACCTTGGCATTGGTACAGCATGTCGTGCAGTCCACACGCCAGGGAATGCACCGCATCGATGATGAATGAAGACCACGCCCCATCGCTCCGCGTATCCAACATGTCCGCAAATGTCTCGTTACCATGGCAAAAAGGCAAGCTGTCATCTAGGGGGTCAAAGGTGCAACCGTGGCGATGACCTAGGGTCAACTGGTACCAGGGGTTGCGTTTGTTGTTGTATGGGTCCAGAGAAGCTAGGTAACTGCACCAACCAAATTGAAAGGAAAGGTTAATTAGTATATGATGATGATGATGATGATGATGATGATGATGATGATGATGATGATGATGATGAGGATAATGATGATGATGATGATGATGATGATGAGGATAATGATGATGATGATGAAGATGAAGATGACAACTAAAATAGTAATGATGATGATAGTGATGGTATTGATAAATGTAATGGTGATGGTGGTGATAATGATGACGATGATGGAAATGATGATGATGATGACGATGATGATGATGATGATAATGATATTACAAATCATAGTGTGCATTTATCATTTTTCAACACAAACTCATAAACATACATTAATGATTATATGTAAAATATATCATAATCACAACCTTTGATTTGGAAACATGCAAGTGTTGATATGACAATTAATCTAATAACCTTTCTGTTTCAAAGTATTATACACTCTGAAAATGCATGCATAAACTACAAATCATAAACTTCTCTGTGTACCTTTCTCTATGTACATGTCTCAAGCGTACCATGTTTATGCCTTTATTTCACAGTACACTGTAGCTCCTATTACTGTAATAAACTCGGCTCATTCCCCACTAATGAAACAAAATTCCCTGTAAATTAAAGTCTATTTCATATAATTACATGTAATGCGTCAGCCTCATGCCTCCATTTCACACTTATCATGCTAGATATAGGGCCGAGTCTTGATGGTCATTTACATACAAATCCGTGTACAGATGTGCAGCTATATTGCTCCCTAAGTTCTGTAAAGTAAGACTACAAGTAAAGTAGTAATAATATCTTGATTTTTTTTTCCAATTATGTGCTGCTTCAGACTTGATAATATTGGGTATTCAAGCCTCCACACTACCTTTATTTCTCTACTAGCCCATTTGAGCAAGTAAAATCACAATTTTCATCACATTTTACTCGCCCAAACAAAAACTTACTTGCCACTTACATGTACTTCTAGATAAGATTTACACATAATGAATTACATTCTACTTTTGTAGTTACAAACAGAGATGTCCATTGCCCGATTTGACATCCAAACTAAATTGTACTTGCCGGCAATCAACGTACTTGCCCAAGGCAATAAGGCAAGTTCTATTGTCAAGCCCTGGGGTATTAAAGCTCTTCTGCCAATTGCTGATAGCGAGAATCAAATATAACCCAGTGCTTGACACTAGCACTTGCCCTATTGCCCAGGCAAGTAAGCATTTATGTTGGGCAAGTACAATATCATGAATGGCCTAGTTTGGTTCACCGATCGGGCAACTCAGTTATAGTCTACTACAAGAGAAAAATGTCATCTTAGAAGAAAGCGGGCAAGTTAATTTGTCTGTTCGGGCAACTAAAATTTGAAAAGTTATTATTTTACTTGACCGAGCGGGCCGGTGGAGAAAACAGCGTGGAAGCTTACAAGTATAAGCCATGTCCTATGCATGTGGGAGTCTGGTTGGTAACTCTATGGGAATTGCAAAAACTTGTAGTGAACAGGTTAATCAAAACATACCCTTTGAGGCCCGGATCGAGGGTAGCCTTGGGAACGATGCCAACCATGCCCCTAACGATGGACTCAAATCCCGACACCACTGCCTGTGAGTCGCCCCACGAATCACTGGCGATCCACGTCCTTCCCATCAACCCCTGCTGCTTGGCTTCTGTGAGGGCGCTGTTTATGTCGGATTTGCTCAGGAAGGGTAAATATCACCTGCAATAAACAAAAGATAAAATAACACGGGCTTCTACAACAATATGCGCTGCTTGCCAAGTGGGGCAAGTGAATTCTATGCCTAACAGCAAAATAATCTTGCCCATAGATTTCAGGTTTTATTGCCATCAAGCTTTTCAATATTTGTGCTAAATCATGATTTCTCTTTCTTTTTTTTTAAAATAAATCTTAAGTTTTATTCAACAAGGCAACCAAAATAACCCATTGCCCAGTCGGATTAGTTTACTAGCCCCAGGCAAGCAGGCAAGTAGATTTGTAGATCCCCAATAGAACAATATGAATATTTTTTTGTTTTTACCAAAGGAGAGCTGTTCTCACTACTAATGAAATACATCTGGGTGATGGAAACATTCTCTGCAAAAATGTTTTCATAGAGCACATTACAGTCTGGGATAACACAAAGGATATAAATGGTTTTAAGTCTAAGTCGAACCTGTCCAAGAGACCACCTGTCTAAAACAGCCAGCTAGCACATAGTGGCTACCAAGAGTGATCCCCTGCAGGGAAAACAATGTTATGTATGAACCTGTCTATAGAGGTAATCTGTCATACAGTGGACACTTTACTTGTTTCTCTTCAGTAGTCACTTTAGACAGGTTAGAATGTATTTCCACTTACTTGAATGAGTGGGTCTGCTTTCAAATTGGCAATGATCTGCGTGATCGAAATGGCCGCTGCGCTCTCACTGCCGATGAAGTACTCCTGGGCAATGCAAACGTTCATCGCTACCAGGTTCTCGTGGAGCACGTTGCGGCCGGGAATGCCGTAGGAATTCGCCGAGTAGAGAATGGCGACGTAGTTCCAGTTCATCAGGTCGGCGAGGTCGGCCATGACGCGAGCCTGGTTCTCGTCCGACGGTACGGTGCGCAAGAAGTACGGGTACTGCTGCTTGTCGCTGAGGATGCGGCTGCTGGCTGAGTAGCTCACCTGGGAGATGCTGAACAAACCTGTAATGATATAGCGAAATTTGGAGAAAAGTGAAAAGCTAATACTATTAAACTGTCTCATTTTGTATGTATACACCCTATATGCAGGGCTCGACACTCGCACTGGCGCGCTAGCCCGGGGCCAGTGAAATTGCACTTCGGGCCAGCAAAAATATATTAAAGTCATATTTTGGTGGCCCAATTGGGCAAGGAGGTTTTCAACCCGACATTGACAAAATTAGAAAAAATCTTTGTTTTCTTCCATGTCATGCTTCATCTATATATTCACATGTATTATCAGGAAAGAGTGATATGTTGAATAGTAAAAAGTTTGCTAATGAAATAAAATTTTGGGCCAGTAAATTTTTCATTCGGGCCACCAGAAAAGGGGAAGATATTATTTAACTGGCCCGACCGGGCCACTGACAAAAAAGATAAGTGTGGAGCCCTGCTATATGGTTGGGCGAGTGCTTTTATTCAAACTACTGACTAAAGGCAATAATACTCAGACTGTGGCTTTTGGTTTCAGAGAATGCATGTTATGTAAACAGTTTTGCTTGGAATATCAGAATTAAAAAAACAAAAAGCAAACCCCCTTCCCCCTCCCCACTTTGGGCATTGAAGTTGAAAAAAAAAATGTGGGAGAAAAGCTACTGCGCTAGGAAAACTGGCGACAAAAAAAGCGGGAATTTAATGGTTTTCCAAATTTTTCTCCTCACCTTGATATATTTCTTTAACAATATTTACGAAAATACTTTACAAAATATTCAGAATTACCTTAGTTTCGAGCCAAAATATAGTTTTCCTGAATAGGAACGAGAACTCTAGCGCTACATGTATTACGAGATTGCCAGCACTTACGAGATTGTCAGCGCAGCTGGCTTACGCATGTACATGTCATGTACACGCCTTAGCATGCATACGCGGTGCTCTGCTGTCTTCGCCAAAACCATTTAGTAAACATTATCTGTATC